>NW_019379630.1:530896-541445 GCF_000648655.2 Copidosoma floridanum
GATAATAATAGTAATAATAATAATAATTGTAATAATGATTATAAGAATAGCCGTTGTCAGAATAGAAGTGCTTTGCCTGTCGCGAGTTAATATAATTTGTTTTACCGGTAGTTTGAATGATTATGATATTACAAAAATAATACGGAATTTTGGTAAAATTTTAGTCAACATGTTTTTCTGCTACTAGTAGTTGGAGAGGGAGTCGTCTCGTGGTACCCTAGGGAATCAGAAACTCTGTTACCCTTATTGGAGGCAGGCGTACGGACTCTCTCTCCGAGTCAAGAAAAGGGGAAGGGTTACTTTCCGTTTTCCTTTACATTCGAGAAAAAGTGTTAGTAATTAACTAGATTATAAATTAGACTATTGCAGTATATTTATGAAATTATTAATGTGATGCAAAAAGGGTTACTCTGTAAATCATGAGCTTGCGAACTTGAATGGTAAAAATCGGGTAATCCCTTGAAAGTTACTAATGTTGTGTACCAGGTTTGTTATAGTTAATATGTAATGTAGCTGTTTGGTAGTGGTAATTGTTTATAATTTCAGTCTACCGACATTACCCCCCACCTAAAACTGGTTCTAGGGCTTTTGAGAAAAAAAAGGTCTGGGAACAGTTTGCTGAGTGTTAACAACTTATTTACCTAGTTTACAGTATAATAAATTCAGTTTAAGTACTAAGGTTAGTAGTTTCTTATTTATTTATGTTTACTCATTGGTCCTGGATTTGCCCAGGGTGCCTCAAGGTACTGACAAAACAATGGGGGATCCTGTGGTGAGGGAAAAACAGTGATCAAAACCTTTACCAGAACCAATACTACAATTAGGGTTAGTAACGCTTATACATGTCATCGTGAAAAAAAATTTGATTTTTGTGTATAACTAGGGCTGTGCCTCCCCCTATCACCCCCCTCCTAAAACTGGTACTAGGGCTTTTAGTAAAAGTCCTGGGAGCAGTTCGCTGAGTACCTGTTCTGGAGGAAAGCGGTACATTGGGTTGTGCACTACTCTTTCGTGGGTTAAAAATGCAGATAAAACGTTTCACAAAGGCATCAGCGATTGTTGTTGAAGTGGCGTCTTTTAACGGTACTGCTAGGCAAAACTTGGAAAGTTGGTCCTGCATTGTCAGTATATATTCGTTTCCGTTCTTGGTTTTAGGTAACCGGCCAACAATGTCCAGAGCTATTTTATCGAATACATTTCCAGGAGCATAGGTTGTTTGGTCTTTGTTCAGTTTTGAAAATCTTTATTGAATATTGATCTAGTGCCTAGTACAGAGTTGCAGACAATTATATCACTTCTGTAGATGTGATCTCTCTCAGCTCTTTCTTCCTTGGGTCCTCGATCGTCAGTCAGCCAGCCCGCGCGCGGCTCGGCAGCTCAGCAGGAGCAGTACGCGCGCAGAACGAAGGAGGGCGCGCGTGCCGTCATCTTGTCGGATGTTGATCGCGGGAAACGATCCGAACAGTCTTTACTCGTACTAATTTCCTTAGTTGACATTCTAAGCACTGTTGGATACGTTTTTGAATGTCATCCTTTAGTCCTTCCCAGTAATTTTTCTGCTGTATACGTCTGAATGTCTTGGACACACCTCGGTGGCCTTCGATAGGAGACTTGTGGGCTTCGTAAAATATTCTGTCTCTATCATTGTTGTCAGCATATACTAAAGTGTTTCTACAAATTATAACCTTAACATCGCTGTCTGAGAACTTGTCCTTCAATAAGTTGATCACTACCGACCAATCTAAGTTGCATATGGTCTGGCTCTTGGCTATACTGACCGTACTTATATGTTTTTCAGTCAGTTTCGTCTTAAGCATTTCATGTAGCGTCTTTAATCTGATTTTAATTGTTAACTGTGATTCCTCTTCCTCTTCTGTAAGGCAGAGCGCGATTTGATACCTCTTGTTAGTTATTTTTCTCATACTGACGCTTCCTAACTCTGTGGGACGAAGTGCGGCTATTTTATTGGCTTTAATGAGCCTGCGAGCGCCTTCGTCGAGAGGTTTACCAGCTGTGTCTGAGAAGTACACCACATTATCATGTCGACCAGTGTTCATGTTCTGCAAGGATGTTTCATTGCTGTTGCGTGGCGGATCATCAGCTCCATTTTCTGACTGAGTTTCATCGCTAGATAAAAGATCTCTCAAGTCGGGTTTCGAAAGAGGTGGGACCTTTTTGGGGAGCCCTCGTTTTTTCTTCACCTTACCTTACTCTATTGTTTATTGGCCTGAGTCCTTTATTTGATCGATAGTGGATTTCTCAGTGATTGTAGTTTTCTTAGAGAGCCCTGGCTTTTTAGGGATTCGCCTGCAGGCTTCTTCCTTATCGGGTGACATTATTGATTGATTAGGGTCATCGACGATCACGGGGCTGTTATTATCGTCTTGTTGAGCCGCTTGTCACAACATTAACTTGGGCGAGGGGTACGGGGTTCCTTGAAAACGTGTCTGCGGGTACGTTTAACCGACCGGGGCGTTGGATTATTTCATAGTCATACTCAGAGAGTTTAAACCTCTACTTTTGCACTCTTGTATTAAGATCCGCGGTTTGGAACCATACTAAGGGTTGATGATGTGTTACTATCATACATTTTCGGTAATATACATAGGGATGAAAAGTCTGCACCGAATATAATACTGCAAGAGCTTCTTTTTCAGAGGTGTCGTGCCGGAGTTCCAGCCCTCGTAAGACATGCAAAGTGTAGGCGATCGGTCGATCACTCCCGAGTTTTCCTTGGGTAAGAATATCACCTATGGCGTAACCGGACGCGTCGCATGTTATTATAAATGGCTGATTTAAGTCCGGAAATTGCAAAAGGGGGGCAGTGCACAAAGCGTCTTTGAGTCCCTGGAAAGCGTTTTCTTCTTCGTCATTTCAGAGGAAGCTTTCATTGCTTTGAAGAAGCTTGCTTAATGGTTTGGCTTTCCTCGCAAAATCTTGAATAAAGCGTCCATAATATCCGGCAAATCCTAAAAATTGTCTTACGTTCTTAAGATTTTTTGGGGTAGGGTATGATTTTACTGCTTCTATTTTCTTGGGGTCAGGGTTAATACTTTTTCGCTCAACATGTGGCCTAAGTATACTACTTCTTTTTGCATTAGTTTGCATTTGCTGGATTCCAATTTCCAGTTGGCTTTGCTTAGTCTTCCCATTACTAGGTCAAAGAGACGCTCGTGATCTTCAAGGACTTTCGCTTAAATGACTATGTCGTCCATGTATACGAATACACCCTTACCGATTAATCCATCAAGAGTTCTTGTCATAGTGGCCTGATACTCTACTGCTGCATTACGTAAGCCGAAGGGAAACCGGATGAACTCGTAATGCTCACTGGGTGTCGAGAACGCAGTTTTGTGGGCGTCCTCCGGTTGCACTGATTATAAGCCACGAACGAAGATATATTTCGTGGCTCAAGGGGAAAACTGCGAAGAGAAAAACCCAAGAGAAGAAAAATTAATGAAAATACAAGCGAGTGAGGTTGAACAATAAATTTTGAGATAAACTTCCTGCAATGAAGAGTGTGTACTTGTGTATTTTGTGTAGAAAACGTATACGTGCGCGTCCGCACGTGTCTCGAAAAACTCACGAATCGACAAACGTCGCACGGTCCGTGAAGCGGATTTTCGCCGTGCTTTACTCGAAGCACGCCAAGCTTCTCGAAGATGATGCAGATGACGATGATGATAAAAAAAGGAAAGCATGAGAGAAATTAACCCCAAAAAGGTGACTCCCAGATACACGTGTGCGTGATGATGATGAGGAAAGATGTAGAAACCAGTAGGACGAATATAATACCCAACTATGCCAGATACTCGAGATCGCAGTTGACAACTATAGACCGCTCTGTATAGACAGATAGTTCGGAACTGACCCAGCGCGCCCACCCAAAGTAGTCGGAAGACCCCCCTTCCCTTTTTAATTCTCCCACCTGCGGCAGTCGTCAGGACCCATCAATCCCTTACACCTTATGTGAAAAGCCAGGAAAAGAGAGAGAGAGAGAATGATGTAAGCAATTAAGAGAGGGGGAGAGACCTATGACCCGAGGACACTTAATGGGAGCAAAGGAGATGGAGATGTAGGTGCAGGATAGAGAAGGAGAGAAATGTTTAGCTAATTAGAGTATAGAGAGAGAGACTTGAGGGTTGGCGCGAGAGCGATTAATTGTACCAACTGAAACAAAAGGAGAAAAAGGATGAAGGTTAGAAAGAAATTGACCGGCGCTTGCATGTATAAATATGTGATGAACTTTTGTGTAAACTCGGTGTGCTTCCACCTTCGGCGTGTTGCGAGGTTGATCCTCTACCACTCACGAGGCGGTCTACGAATTTTAGTCGTTTCGACTAAACAGAATAACTTGAAATGCGGTTTCTAGAGCTCCTAGGCTGATGATTGTGTTTCCAAATGTTTCCATTCGTTTTGTTCTGAAGCCACTAATTACTCTCTTATCTTTCGCGTTTACGTAATAACCTTCCAAGGCTTGGCTATTTTGAATTATACTAACTTCTGAGCCAGTATCTATCAGAAGCTGTCTGGTCGGCTTGTATATATTAAAGTACAGAAAGTTTTCTAGCGACTCATTAATGTTGGAACAATAAATTTCGCATGGACCTCTACTTAGATTCTGTTTAAATTTCGTGACTCGGATAGGAAACTTTAATAATTGGTGCTCGAAGCTTATTTCGCACTTCGTGTCTAAAAGAAAACGTGTTCCTAGTATACCATCGTAGGGGATATTAAATGGTTCTTCTACAACACGAAAAGTAACCATGAAGTCGAGGACCTTTAGTATTATTGTCCCGGTAGACGAGGTCGTGTTGCCACCTATGCCGTGAAATTTCATTGTTTTATTTATGCTGATACAGACATTAGCTGGGACGCTCTCACGTTTTATCAAATTTTCGTGAGAGCCCGAACCAATCATTAAACTTATGGACTTGGTGCCTGACAGAAAATCTAGGTAGGGTACATACTTCGGTTTAGGGCTTAACTCGAGAGAATTAATTCCTGCAGAATTTGATTCGTATTTTCCCAGTGCGTTAATGCTTCGGGGGCGCTCAGAGTCGCACTCATTACCCGAGCGCCAGAGAAATTTTCCTGTTTCATGCGTTCATTATATTGTCGTTTTCTGCATTTCAATATAGTGTGGCCGCGGTGGGAGAAGTAGGCGCAGGTTTTGCAGTCTGCTGCAAGGTGTCCTTTGTTGTGGCATTGCGTACAACGTGGTTGGGCGTTAGATGGCGGCTGGTGCTATCTACAGTTGATAGCCGCGTGCCCGACTAGGTTACATAATTGGCAAACTACGTTAATCATCGGGCAGTTACACGTCATATGACCCTGTCCTCTGCAAATAGAGGAAGCTATCTGATTTTCGCTTGTTTTTTGCGCATATTAAGGCGGTGTGACCTACGGTGATGCATAGCTGGCATATTACAGTCTGCGCACCAACTTCTCCAGCATTTTTTTTGCCCCAAGTATTTGAAACACTTGGTGGCTATGTGGCCCGGAACATTGATAGTCGAGTATCTTTCCCACTTGGCCAGAGTGAATTACACACTCGGGACGGAATTTACGTCCTTATGAGGTACATCTGAAACTAATATTTATTTTATTATTTCGTGAATAACATTTATCGCCTTAGTTCACTAATTGATAATTAACATTTTATACGTGTACATTTTACATTGTTTCGTGTCTCTCAATACGTTTGTCAACAGTAAATCTAGTAATTGATTTTACAACTTCTTTTCGTTCACGGATTTTGCTGAAACGTTACAGATACTTAACGTTCCAAGGGAAAATAGTCTATTATTTAAAGTGTAATAAATTTGTTTTAACTGCTACAACAAAGTTGTGGATTACCTTTTCCTCTTTAATACTTTAATGTGCGTATCAACTACTTATGTTCCAGGCCAGGTTCAAATCCCTTTGCTGGAGGTAAGGGATGCTTTTTTTTGTTTTTACTATTTATATTAGCTATTCTAAGAGCTTTTGAGCAGTTAGAAGTACAAGTTATACTTTTTTATTTTTCAATCGCTGAAAGTCTAGCTTATAAAAATCCACATGACAATTCTACATGACACTTCTATATGGTAAATTGGCACGACTTTTCCCCTGATATGTCACCTGACAAATAACATGACAAGTCACCTGAATATTTTCAGTAGGGGTGGTTTGGACTTATCAGTGGTGTGACCTTCCTGCTTACATAACTGGCAAATGGTTCGAGATTCGCAGTCAGCGTCAATATGATCACTATATTGGCAGAATCGACAGTGTAGGGCGTAGCGCCGTTTTTCTGATTGTAAATTTACCCTTACCTGGCCTCTTAATGCTTGCCTCGTTTATAGTGCCTTTTTTATCTTAATGGCTCTTTTAATTAGGTCGTGCAGGGTTTCATTGTCTAGTGTGTTTAATTTGACTTAAATTTCAGGGTTGGGTCCGTTCTTGAAACACTATCGCCCCAGACTGCAAGGACATGACGTACGTGGCTGGAACTACTCCATCGTCCTTCAGCCTTTTTACTTCCAGTATTTGCTGTTGTAAATCGTATATTCTGTTGGCGTAATTAAGCACTGTTTCCTCAGGGTTTTGGAACTCATTACCCATCTCACCAAGGAGTTGATGTATTGTTTTGGTGGGAGCGTAAATGGACTTGATATGGTTTTTTAATTCTTCGATGTTTTCGAAGATTACCCTCCTTATGACAATTCGTGTTTCTCCTATTAATTTACATCTAATCAGTTTCGTAAGATTGGCTTCATCGGCCGCGTTTACCATGTTCTTTGCTTCATCGCAGCTTTCTAAAAACATACTTAACGGTATGTTGTTGCCGCTAAACTCTGGGACTGCCTTAAGAGCGTCTTTTGAAGCGATTGCTTGTACCATTGTTACTGGCTCGTTTGTAGACGGGTTACACCGAAGTAAATCTGCTGTACCATTTTGATTCAGGTCATCGGCACTGAGGGTAGGGGACCTAGGTTGATGTGGTTCGATTAGGTCTCCCTGCCGATTTGTTATTTCTTGAGCGGTATTTATTGTATTATCAATATCCGCTGTAGCCGTATCCTCAGGTTCGGCGAGATTTTTCAAGGGTGGCTCATCGTCAGAAGGGTGATCCGCCAGATTCGCTGATTCGTTCTCAGCACCGTCTCCTTGGTTTTCTTCGGTTTTTATTGGTGTCCTTGGAAGATTCCGTCAAGATGAGGAAGGGTTGAGTAATTCTAATTGTGCGTGGGGCGTGCTTGGACCTTGTAAGGCTGCGTGCCTGTCGACTTCCTCAGTAGTAAGGGTACTATTTTTCCAGACACTCTCATAGATATATGTCATACGGCTGGCGGCGAGAGCGGGGGCGTGGCCGGGGTCCTATTTTGGCAGGCCACGTGATCCTGCGTGGGTAGCCAGTATGCGTGGAAGAGGGCGCGCGGTGGTCCCGCGTAATTTAAATATTATTACCGACGCTGCTTGGCCGGTAACAATTTTTTTTTTTTTTTTTTTTAAGGGGGAAAATTAAGGCGTCCAAGTTCCAACTTTGCCGATTGGTAACCGTGACGGGGAAAATTTACTCTAATTCTTGACCGCTCTTCGTAAGGGTTAGTATAAGGAGCGGGTGGTGGGTGGGGTTTTTTAAATAAATTAAAAAATATATTTCATACATATGTTATATAAAAATAAACAGAATGTTTAAATGTTTTACAATATTATTACAATATTCCAACGTTACAACATTATTAATCCTATTTTATTTAATATTTATGTCATTTAAAAAAATCTCTAGACAGTACGTTGTTAACTTTAATAAAAGCTGCAACAAAGGCTCGAAACACTGACGATGTATATTATAGTGAAGCCTAACGACGATTTCTTCGATACATGACGAGCTTACGAGGTTTGGTAAATCGTCCCTGTATCTCACGACACCCTTCTTTACATTTCTTGTCGTCACAATTTATTTCTTGAATAAATCCGTCTCGAAGACGGAAGTGGCGACTCCGTTTCTTCAAATCGACTTCCCATATTTGATGGCCTTCGTCTGATTCTAAGTTAAATTTATACTTGTATTGCTTACGCAGCAACAGCTCAAAAAATGCCACCATACCCATGTGATCCTCAGGTACTTCGGCTTCTATAGCTTTTGTAGTGAGGTGATATGCTGCACATAATGATCTTCTTATGGTATTATGTTTCGAGCATATTGCTTCCGATCCATAACTCAAGTTATTGCAATATTGATCTTCATACGGAAAATTCACTCTCACATCACACCTCTTCATCTCCTTGAATTTGAGCCACTTGGAAACAAAATTATTCCACTTTCTTTTCCTTCCGATCTCTTTGATTGACATTTCCAGACGGCGACCATAGTCCTGTATGTCCTTATACTCTCAATATTCCTCTATTTTTGCTTCGAAATATTTAGCTATATTAATCAACAACCAATTAAAATCATGGTGTATTGAATAAATAGCATAATCTATTATCTCATGACAATAGAACACGATTTTTGCAACAAACATAAAGTAAACTAACACTAAATCGAAAAACATTTTGACCGATTGTTCGACCACTGGCTGATAGTTTTGAAAGTAGACTAAAACCTATAGTGTAGAGTAAGTAGGGTCAGAGAAATCCAAGAGCTATGGAATACTTATACATTTCGAGCAAATATTCATTACTCATAAGTCTACAGGGATTGGAAAAATGCATCGGCTTAAAGTCGAACATCGGTTAAAGACAAGGAAGTCTACTTGATGCTTACGTTTCTCCATAACATTTTGTGTGAAAATTTTAAAAATTAAAAATATAATTCTAAGTTATTCATTTTCATCAAAGTACATCGTAAAACAATTATTAGGAGTGGGTGGTTAGGCGGGTTTTTAAAATAAAAACCACCTTAAAATGTATCATATACATATATTTTTTATAAAAACTCACATTATCGAATTAAGCTTACATATAAATTTTAATAATGTACTTTTCTATATAGTCCAGTAAAAAAAGAGCCTAATCCATGTCCTCTCTGTCTATATGACCCCGCAAACACATGCTTGACTCCTCTTCCGCCCCCGTTCTGTGTGTGATACCCCTTGTAAAAAACCATTTTATAACGATTCGCTTAAAAGAAAACTTTCCTAAAATGTAACACCACGGTCAGTGTCCCAAACTCAAATGATATTGGTATACCCAATTGATCTCTTATATCTATATCAGTTGTATGAAATCTATTATTGAGGAGGGGTACGTAGGCTGGTGGAGTATATCTTTTGACAATTGTGCTTCCGAAATTAATTTCTTGAGTGGCTAAATTTACTATTTTCAGCAGGGGTGCAAATGTATCACCAACTATACTTGATTCACATATATTAGAATAGATAAAAAGTTGATCGGGTATCGCTCTTGATAAGCTTGCTGGTTGTTTACCGTAAAACAATAGCCTGTAATCCCCTCTTATTTCGGCACGGTCACGCTCAATCTCGGTTAGTCCTTCCTCAAACCCAATAACGCGTTTTACTACAGTTGATACAGCCGGAGTTTTTCCGCATGTTCTTGTACGTCCTGGTCCTATTATTGGAAATCCAATAAATACAAATCCGCCTCGATGATCATAAATTAGCTGCTGACATTTCTCATCTTTATGATAGTATTCCAACCATTTTCTATTTATTTCCTCGGATAAACGATGTACAGAGTCGTAGGTGCCGTGCTGAATAAAACACTTTTTTTCTTCACCAGGATCGCTTATTACTGCCTCTTCTCGTCGTACATGCAAAATAGTGTACGGTACGTGAATCTCGGAAATTCCTACTTCCCATTTACCACTAAGCTCGATCTCTTTCGGTAACTGAGTGGAAAAATTTGTTGTAGTATTGTTCAGAAAATATATCATACTATTATTGCTAGGTAGAGTTACAGTAAACTCGTTATGATGCATTGTTTTTTAAATCGCTTGAATTTATCCACAAGTTAAATTTTTTAGGGTATCCGGCCCAACTAACAAAGTGTAGTTTGTTTTTCCCTTTTCCTCTTGTTTTCAAGATCTTGTCAATTTTATGGTCTTGCTCCGAGATACGTTCTTTGCGAACAGGGTTAAGTTCTTGAGAGTAAAAAAATCCTTCAATTTTTTCATCATCTAAATCACTGAGCTCATATACATGTAAATTTTGTCTTTTCAAAATTCGAGTAATTTTAAATATCTCTTCACTCCATGTTTTTACTCCACCTTTTTCAAACACATTTTTATCACGGCTTATGCGTACATAATCACCTATTTTATAATTATATTTACTTTGACTGTGCCGTTGTTTTGTTCCAGGTTGTCTCGAATTGACTAAATTTTGTCGTGCTATATGTGCGTTATATATTGTTACACTGCTTGGCGCTAACTTTGTTGTAGAGTGGGGGGGGGGGGTATTATTGTAACCACTAATTAAATCTTGTAAAACGTCTACGTAACAGTATGTATTTTTGTATGTAAAATATCTGTACGTACGCTCTTTAAACGTTCGAACGACGCTCTCTACTACGGCCGCTTTAACAAGCTCCATTTTCTGAC
>NW_019379631.1:6635-46803 GCF_000648655.2 Copidosoma floridanum
TCTTTCGAAGTCACATATGTTCATGGATATCCTCCGGAGCTTGTCCTACAGTTTACAGAAGTTAGGATGTGTGAAATTAATAAATTAATGGTTAATTTTTTGAAAACATAAATGGATTTGGGAATTTTAAGAGTACGGGAGAGTTAAAACATAATGTATTGAAATCAAAATTCTGTGTATATAATTAATGAGCATTTAGTTCCACGATTTAATTAAATAAGATTTATGGATAACATTGAAGCCAGAGCGAGAGCAAGTCAGTTAAATATATACATATAGCATGTACTCAGTTGCAGAGTCCAAAGACTCTCAAAAAAGAAAAACTCGTATCGTCGCTTGCTTTGGCTGTGCGTTCAGATATATACAGCTATATAGCCGACATTTCCACTCCTCTCCTCGTAGGCGCACATTCGGTATACCCCTTCCACGCGTCTCCAAAATGTGCGCCTATATGCATTGCTGACTGCTATGCTACGGAGTGTGCCCACTTTTTTCCACTGTTTTGAGCGCCCCGTCGAGGCCAAGCGGCCGAACCAGGCGCACATTTTATTTTTTTTATTTGAGAAGCATGGTAGGGGTATGCGCTTACGAGGAGAGGAATGGATTCGCGTGGAAATGGGCATATAGGCGCACATTTTGGAGACGCGTGGAAGGGGTATATACCGAATGTGCGCCTTCGAGGAGAGGAGTGGAAATGTCGACTACAGCTATATAGCTGAGCGACAACACGAGTTTTTCTCGACACGAGTTTTTCTCTTTTGACTGCAACCGAGTATATGTATGCTGTATATTTAACTGACTCTTGCTCTTGCTTCATTAATATGTGTCAACCTTATTTAATTTAATCGTGGAATCGTGGAATCATAATTACATAAATTAAGTACAATTTATTAACAAGTATTGTTGGTTATAATAATAGTTTTCAACAGTTTTTATTTTATCATATGTATTATATATTAAGTGTCATGCATCATAATACTGCGACATACATTAAAAATTCACATAATACTTCACGGTTTCTATTATAATTTTTACAAGTAACACAATACAGGTTGTCCACAAAATTATTAATTACTTACTTTATTGATGCTGCTGATACTGCAGCTCTAATCTATTACCGGCAATGTTTTCATAGTATTCCAACCTTGCAGTGTAAATATTTGTCCATCGTTTTTCTTCAATATAAACAAACATTAAATACGGGTCACTCCAGGGTACAGCCACAGCGTAGTTGTATGTATACCACGTTAGATTTTCATATATTAACTCTCGTGGCCACATTGTTTGTAAATCGGGGAACGAAATGACGTACCCCTGATAATAGCGATATTGCTTTTCGTACACTAGTACTTCCATTAGCATATTTGCCACTGATGGCCGGGTAAACGGGTATTCCCATAATCGACGTAAATGTTGTAAATGGAAAAACGCCCATACAGATGGTGGTATGTAGGCTTCTTGTATTACCGCCTAATCTTGTTCATTACTCACAGTTGCACCTTCAAAGAGGTCCGTCGACTCAGTTGGAAGCATTTTAGTAACTGACTTCTTTTTCTCTAAGTTCGTAAATCATTTTTTACACAACGTTACAGAATCTTCTTACCTTACACCCCTCCACCCCTCTATTACAGTCATGCGCAAAAACGTATGAAAATAATCACACACAGATATGAGATCAGAGGTACATCACGCGACCAATAAGAAGAATAAGCCACGCATCGGCATTACACATCGGCACTCTATAAAAAAAAAAAATCAGCACATTCCTGAAAATAAGACACCGAATACCCACTATGCAATATAAGGTAACGATTGTTTAATAACTGTTTTTCTCAAATTCTTGAGAAATCAAGGTGATAGATACTCTATACAAAATAATCAGCACATTCGTAAACAATAAGGAGACGGCTGATCATTGTGTGATATAGGACAACGTTTGTTTTATAACTTAAAAAACGAAGTGTTTGATTCATTATGCACAAGAGTTAGCACATTCCTTTAAGTAAGGCAACAATTCTTTTAAACTTCGATAATTAATAAAATAAGACGTCTCCCCACTTACGGGGAAAAAATAGACTAATCACAATTTGTTGTAAAAATACTATATTATGAGCTCAAGGACGACGATCAGCCCTCAGTATCGTTTCAACATAAAAAATGGAACCTACTATAAAAGCTCATTTGATAAGCATGCTTAGATGTTTGCTACGCGTTGCACTCGTTCGTGAACCACATATTCGTACTACGTCTGCCCATACCTCCGCGCCGTACAGCAGGATCGAGTTGAAAACCAACGCAAGAAGCTGTCTTTTGGCTTCCCGCAGGCCCCCAACGTTTGGCATTAACCATGAAAGCGCCCCAGAAACCCTAGCGGCTTTGTCGGCTGCTCTCCTGATGTGCTCCCAGAAGGTGAGCCGTGAATCGATCCACACTCCTAGGTACCGCACTACCGGACTCGCACAGATTACCTTACCCGCAACGTTCAGGCGGAAGTCCCCCTGAACCATCTCTGCCTGGTGAGAACGACCATCTCCGTCTTTTCAATTGCCAGCTCGAAACCATGTAATCCCGAAGCCACTCTGACACAATCGCGACCGCCCACCGTATTGTGTGCTCGGCCTCCTCTCGGGATCTCGCTACGACGTGCAGTGCTATGTCATCATCAAAGCCAGTCAGCTTGACCCCTGGAGGTATTTCAAGGCGCAAAAGTTCATCATAGACCTAGTTCCAAAGGTCAGGTCCAAGGGCAGATCCCTGCGCGACCCCCGACGTCAGATGCCTCTCTCTTGGTCCGTCTTTTGTATGGTACTGGAGTACTCGGTCCTGGAGATAACTGTCCAGGATCTTTCTCAAGTAGACCGGTACATTCTGGCACCTTAATGCCCTTATTATGTCAGACCATTTTGCCGAGTTAAAGCCATTCTTGACATCGAGCGTCGCCAGAACACAGACGCTCCTCGTCTTATGAGAGGGTTTTTATGCCTCCTTAACCGACTCAAAAACCTCAGCCACAGCCATAACCGTCGAACGCCTCTTTCGGAACTCATACTGATTTTCTGAGAGGCTGACTTCTCTTCTTAAGCAAGTTCTTATCAGCCTCTCAAGCATTTTTCCACAATTGTCCAACAAACCTAAGGGTCGGAATGACGACGGGACCAGGGGGGTTGGTTTGCCCTTGTCCAAAAGAACAAACCTTTGGATCTTCCAACGCTCGCTGAACAGTCCAGCACGTAGGCACGCATTGAACATGTCCAGCAAAACGTTCAGTTTCTCCACAGCTATGACCTTAAGGACTTCAGACGGCACCCCGTTCGGGCCAGCCCCATCTCGAGGATCCATGTAGATTTCCACGTGGATATTCCACGTGAACTTCCATGTGGATTCGATGTGGATTCTTTATAGATCTATATGGATTCTACGTGGAAATCTATGTGGATTTTTCACATGGAGTTGAATGTGAATTATTCTCATGGAAATCTACGTGGATTGTCCACGTAGTAATTTTGACGAATTTTTTGTAAGAAAAGTCCGTGATTCTCATTCGTTTATTATTGCACGAATTTTCCACGTGGAATTCTACATGGATATTTGACTAGGCTACCTACATGAATTTTCTACTTGGAATTCCATGTGGATATTTTATGCCAAACTTTACATAAATTTACCACGTTTAATACGTGTGGATTATTAACATACCTACCTAAATCCATTTTTCTGGAAATCTACATATATTATTTACGTGGATATTTACAGGTACTTTTTATTTAAAAATCTTAATTAATTATTTACGATGAACTGTACATAGTTTTTTGCACTTCAAAATTTGCAGATTCTTCATACATTAAATTTGACAAAGGTTTTTTCTATTAGTATCTGCAAGTGTTTTTCACAAAAAAATAGACATGTACGTTCTGTACGTATATTTTAAGCATATATTTTTAATGCGAACAATTAAGTTAAGCACCAACCCAAATGACAATTGTGTAAATTTTTTGCGATTTATCAAAGTCAATTTAACGTAGATTCAGCTGCAAACGTAAACAAATTTTCAATCAGCCTATATAAATAACATGTATAATTTACATTGTGTATAAGTTTACACTATTAAGAAAATTGAGAGTTCCGCTCATATTACTGAATATTTACTTATGTTGATTTGACATTTTTTAACATTCCAACGGATGAAAGTACCTTGATAAATGCACGTGATATAGGCCTGAAACCCTCAAAACTGCAATAAAATGCTTTAGAACTTTCTCGAATCAGCTGATTAGCTAAACGGTGTATACATGTCTGAGTACACGGTTGGTTAGTTACGTAGAGGTGGGAATGCATGTGAACCTAAAAGCTGACTGAAATATCGTTTTTAAATATGGTCTACACAGAAGATTACTTTTAATTATCCATGTTTTGATACTCTGTTAAAAAAAACCATGTCAGAAAACCACATTAAAAGCCCGCATAATTTCATGTGGGTTGTCTATGGTTGACGATAAGATTTTAATCCGTTTTTTATGTGGTTTTTGGTCTTAAATCTCCACATAGTTGTGAAACCCCGTAGTTTTTTAAAAATTGTAGTTTTCTTTTGTATTTTTTGACGAGAAAAGGTGACCCGGGGCGCTTACTGGCCACTATTAATTAGTAGATTAATAAATAATAACCCAAGCGCCAATCACCTCATAACCCGGGGCACTTACTGGCTGCTCTATTAATTAATAAATTATTGAATAATAACACAAGCACCAATCACCAGATGACCCGGGGAGCTTACTGAACACTCTATTAATTAATAGATTAATAAATAATAACCCAAGTACCAACCACCATATAACCCAGGGCACTTACTGGCTTCCAATTATCAGAATGAATTTATATAATTCCAGTCGAAGCATTTGTCTATACTTTGTATGGTAAGTCTATGTGCGTGAACTTGCTGGATGTCTATTTGAGTGGTCCACAATAAAAATCCCTATAAATTTAAACTACAAAATCCATGTAGACAAAAATATGAAAAATTCATACTGATTTCTTTGTATTTATTCCACGTTAATTCCACGTAAAAAATCTATGTTCATTTCTGCATGAAAACCTTGAAGACATTTACTATCTGGAAATTTGATGTAGAAAAAAATCTGCGAATTATCATGTGGAAAGAATTATGTACATTTCTGTCATAAAAAGTTAATTAAAATTTCCGTATAAGAAAACAAAAAAAATATCCACATGGATAAAAGGAGTAGATTTCAAACAAAATAAATGCAGGTGAGCAATCCACGCGTATTAAACGTTGAAAATTGATGTACGGTCTCACATAAAAAATGCATGTGGAATTTCAAATGGAAAATCGATGTAGGTAGCCTTGTAAAATATACATGTATGTTTTTGCGTGAAAAATTCGTGCAATACTAAACAAATAAGATTCACTGACTTTTCTTACAAAAAATTCGTCAAAATTACTACGTGGACAATCCACGTAGTTTTCCATGAGGACAATCTACATTCAACTCGATGTAGAAAATCCACATAGATTTCCACGTAGAATCCATATAGATCCATGAAGAATCCACATCGAATCTACATGGAAGTCCACGTGGAATATCCACATGGGAATCTACATGGATCCTTGGGATGGGGAGGGGCCTTCCGCCCCGGCGTCTCAAATGCCACCGACCTCGATTCATCAAGGGTAAAGAGATGCACTTGGCCTGTACTTATGTCCTCACGCCTCTTATCGGGATGCTCTGGAAAGAGGCAGGAGACGACCCTCTCCAGGAAGGAAGGTTCCATTGGTGGCGTCGGATCGGAGCCAAGCAGTCTTTTTAAAGCGATCCGGTAGCCCAGGCCCCAGGTGTCTTTGTCCACCTCAGCGATGATTTTTCGTCAGCATCGGTTCTTGCTTACCATGATCGCCCTCACCAAGGCCTTTTTTGCGTTGCTGTACGTGGCAACAGCTATCTCGACGTTTTCATGAGTTCTGTGTTGCTGTGCAAGACGTCGTAGGTACTGCGCCTCCCCATGCAAGTTTGCAATTTTTTTGGTCCACCAGTAGCACGAATATTGACCCTTTCCGGTAAACCTTTTGGGCATACACGTGTTACGTCGGCGCGACGTATAATTTGAGTCTAAGCTTGCGCTTAAAAACTCGGGACTCACGCTGGGCACGTAGGTGGGGCACGGGGTTAAAGGGGTAGTTCAACTTAACGACGCGGTACTCGCAAAGGGGCTGCGACTGCTTTAACGCGACTAGGGCCGACTTCTGTGCAATATTCCGATGTACTTGCTCGTGGCTCGCTCAAGGTCGATCGATTTTACCAAGAGGGGCGTATTGAAGGGTATCTCATTTACGATCTAAAAACTGTCAGCTCCGTCACGAGTAACGGTATTGTTTCTCGGCTTTACGTGGGGAAGAGATGGGTTAACTTGCGATCTGACTTTGATACACTAATATCGTGGTGAGTATTTGCTTTAATTCGATTGGTCCTTGTTATTCTGATGGTATTACTACCGCGGAGAGCAATAGTATACGCGTGGCTAAATTAATATTCTTGGTGATCCACGGGTACCAATACTATGGCGGGTAATGGTGTTCGTGCAAAACAACTTAATATTTCCCGGTGATCCACGGGTACCAATACTATGGCGGGTAATGGTGTTCGTGCAAAACAACTTAATATTTCCCGGTGATCCACGGGTACCAATACTATGGCGAGTAATGGTGTTCGCGCAAAACAACTTGATATTTCCCGTTGATCCACGGGTACCAATACTATGGCGAGTAATGTAGCTCGCGCAAAACAACTTAATAGGAAGAAAGAAACTTTAGAAATTCGATAACTTTCCACTTACTGTTATTTAAAAAGGAAAACTCGGTACAGGCGGTGAACCAATGTAGAACCGAAACCGCGCTCGAAGAAGATCAAGTGGCAGTAGAGGCGGACTTTGGTTACCAGTTGATCGTTCGAGGGTGACAAACGAAATTCGACTGTGTCCTCGCTTCGTAGTAGACTAGGTTGTAGCAGAGGTGGACTCTCACTACTTAGTCTACTTAGAAGGGAATCGTCGAATGTCATGTGCCGAACTGATTTTCCTCTGGGCCTCCGNGATCGTTCGAGGGTGACAAACGAAATTCGACTGTGTCCTCGCTTCGTAGTAGACTAGGTTGTAGCAGAGGTGGACTCTCACTACTTAGTCTACTTAGAAGGGAATCGTCGAATGTCATGTGCCGAACTGATTTTCCTCTGGGCCTCCGGGCCTTTTTATTGCGAGAAGCGGACCTCGGTCACGCGCTGGCTCGAAAAACGCAGGAAAACTTGCTGGGGGTCAAATTTTAAAGAAAAGACAATAGCCGAAAATCTAATTGGCTAGAACTGCTCTAGTTTAGCCACTCAGAAATTGGCACATCCCACATTCGGCTTGTTCTCCTGTATGCGTCAAGAGAAGGGAAGGTGATTCACTCACTCATGCCCTTCCTTTCTCTTTTACATCAAGATTTTACAGATTTTTCCATGTAATTTAATATTAACCGTAGGATAACATTTTGCTAGAATTTACTTAGACTAAGCATTGTTCGTTTATTCAATCAAATTTATTGCAAAAAGAGCGGTGAAAATCGCCCAAAATTTCATGTAGGTGTTGACTGAATAATCGTTCACTGCGTTGCTATGTTAATAATAGGGTTAGTAATAATAATTTTTACTTATTAATAGCTTTAATAGTTGCTAGAGTTGCCAGATACATTAATCGAACAAGTTGATAGTCGGAAAGAGNTCTTCCAATATTTCATGTAGATGTTGACTGAATAATCATTCACTGCGTTGCTATATTAATAATAGGGTTAGCAATAATAATTCTTACACATTAATAATTATAATAGTTGCTAGAGTTGCCAGATATATTAATCGAACAAGTTGATAGTCGGAAAGAGTAATTGTTAACATCGGTCCAACCTCTTATCTCTGAAGTAGCTGTAGTTGTGGTCCAAATACAAATCAGGTGTTCGTTGTGACCCATTGTTTATTAACTTAACTAAGCTTGTCAGTCAGTTTAATTTATTGTTAGCTACGAACATATTTTGAAATGTTAGTAGTGGAATCAATTTTCATTTTCCCTTTTGCTTACTCTTTGGAGAAGATGTCGGAACGTGGTGCCC
Organism: Copidosoma floridanum; assembly: GCF_000648655.2. The sequence continues at coordinate 14,785 of NW_019379631.1, forward strand.
TGGGGATTTGAAAGTTCCGTTACTTACATTGGCTCGGTCGTACAAACTCTTTCTCTTTCTCTTTCGACATATCTGAGTCAGGAAAAGGGGAAGGAGCTATTGTTGACTGTTGGCTTAACTTTCCCGCTTTCCTTTACATATTGAAAAGTAGCAACATTTGTCCGGATTACAAAAATTACGTTTTTGCGACTGGTATAATTCTATAGTGCAAAAGGGTGGCTTGGCAACTCATGTATAGAAAATGAGTGAAACTAATAATGTCGCTTTGTTAGGTTTACAGTAGTTAACATTATTATTTATATTGTGGTTGCTTATCAACTATACATTAACTCTATCTTAGTCTGCTTGTCTTAGTTCTTATCTATCGGAGTAACTGTTCCTAGCTAGCCTTTTGCATCTGTTAGTTCTTTAAAGTTATTTTATTATTTTACGCTTTAAAAAGTATTTCATTTGATTTCTTTTCTGATCAGCATGGGCCAGCGTGCATGTATGTGATTCATGCATGGGCGTAGTACCTTAGCTACGAGCAATCTTGTAGATGATTCACCTCTTTTCAGATGCACATTGGCCCCTGCGCTTAGTGTTCTAAAATCGGCACGGAAAGTTTTGAAGAAAGGGAAAAAAAATTAATGTGGATCGATACACCGATGTTACACACGCATCGCACCATTCAATGACCCGTCTCATAGTGCCGCTCACGGATGCCTCGACCTCTGTTGTATTTGTGATTTCGCTCAAATCAAGAGGAGGGGGCGCACTTACCATTGCTTCCTGCAGCAAATCTCGATTAAGTTTTACCACATTCCACCCGGTAACGCGCCTTCAGATTACTTCTCGCGAGCTTTCTCCACAGTTCTCGGTTAACACAAAGCTGACGTACTGGTGATAACTAGCCGTGTAGTCTTCCAGGACTTGCCAGTCAGACACCCGTGCCGCCATTTGTGACGACACCAGCGTAAGATCGATGATCATCCCCCGGTTACCTAGCCGCCTGAACGTTGCTGAACTATGGGAGTTCATGACGATGAGATCTAGCCTTGCGGCCATCTCTAGCACCGCCCGCCCGCTGGAATTAGTTTTCGGCTCCCCCCAAGCGTTGGCCTTGGAGTTGAAGTCGCTGGTTAGGACCACGTTACCATTTTCCCCACACACGCCAACAGCATCCTCGAGTTCGGCAAGCCGCCCTCTTAAAATGCCAATCGGAATGTTAGGGGAAATATAGCAACTCACATGGTAGACACTCCCACACCTGATCCACATCAAACCGTCTCCACCTCTGGAGTCGGATACGGAGAGCCTGTCGCTGCGGATCACGATGGCAGCGCTTTTTGTCCTATCTTAGTACCAGAACTGGCCCGTTAACGTGCGGGACAGCTCATTTGTAAAGAGCAAGTCCACACCCCGGGCAAGTGCAAGCTGGTCTAGCAGATAATGCACGAGTACGGTTCTATCAAGGTTTACCTGCAGAATCACTACCATTTTCGCTGAGCTTCTTCACCAAACGCCCGCAGCGCTTGACACCCGGCAGTCCCAGCGACGTGTCTGGTGTCCGGTTTTGGGACGACGCATTCACACAGGTAACAGCTTACTTTTTTTTGGAGCAGTTACGTGCTACGTGGCCCCTTTCACCACACCTCCAGTACGCCCCGGCCCTGTCAGGGCCGCTACACTGCCTAAAAATGTGGCCAAAGCCCAGGCACTTGAAGCAACACTCAGCCTTGGACTTGGGCCACATCCTGCAGTTCACCCAGCCCAGACTAATGTAATCCATCTTATTTAGGATCGCAGCCGCCATCGCAGGTGTATATTACATAACCTTTTCCTTCACTGGTTTCTTTCTCTTTTTACATTTCTGGACCTTTGTCCAATTTTCCTCACTACCCGTGCCGCCAGCCACGCCGTGCTCTGGTGCGGCTGAAAGCCAGGCCCTCTTGGCTTTTTCGGGGCCTTTTCTGGTGTTAATTTTGGGCTTGGGGTTTCTCTTCCTCTCCTTCGCTTCCTTTTTTCCTTCAGTTTTAAACCGATCTCTGGCTCCTTCGCTTTCTCAAGTCGATCCTGGTAATGGTTAAGGGCATCTGCAGTCATCGCTGCCAGCCCGACAAGATCCTTTACGTTCCTTGCCGTGTCGGGGTGCTTAGTCATAAGCGCCTTGCGGTCATTCATCGCCCACGCCAGCGGATTTCCTCAGAGAAGTTACTGCCTGGGGTAGTTGTTTTGCATTGACGTTCTTCATTTTTTCAACTTATTTAAAAGACGTACTGACCCACGAAAGCCACCACTACGCTTTTTTCTAGTAAAGAAAATTGGAAAGCATTAAAAACCAAGGCAGCATCCTACTCTGATTCCAGAGAAGCATGCTGCTTGCTCGGGCCGGCTGGGAGTCGCCACTCTCCCTCAGTCCCATCAGTGGAGATTGCCCTGGCGTTGTGTAGAGTAAGTGTGAAAGTGGTGTATGTGTGCAGTGAATGTATATGTTGGTACACCACAATCAACCCAGCGAGACATGCGCCAGGAATACAATCCCACGAGCGGCGCAGACAACCTGCCAAAACGAGTTGGCGTATAATGGCACGCAAAGTGACGCCATGTAGCTTTCTAAGTGGTAGTAAGCCTAGATAAGTCAGCCCACCACGTCTTTTTTGTTCATGAGGCGTGCAGCCATATCAGATGCAGTTACCCAGACTTACCTGGGCCTAATCGTCTGGCCTTACCCGCTGCCAGGCCCCCCATGCCAGCCAGGGAGAGACACCGCCGCACTCAAACCGAAACAACTAGTGAGTATACCTGTGTTTATTTATTGAGAGTGTGATGCATGTATCTGAGAAGAATGTTATAACCGCCGCTTACTTCTATATACGACGGAGTGGAAAATGGTTAAGACCTGTCAAGGTTACCACCATACCAAGACAGCAGGCTGATTCTTAGTGGCTTGGACGGAGGGTCAGCCCTCTAAGTCGGCTGGTTTTCATTTGATCCAGACAGCACCCTTAGAGCTTTAGTCTCTACACGCATACACCACTCATACTCTCATTCATTCTTTAAAGTTTCCCCTTTTTTGTTTGTTCCTTTGTTTTTGGGGAAACCCAGTCCCTCGCACATTCAGATGAATTATCACCTATTTTTGTAGAGCCTATCCCATCCTGAGCCAAGCACACCCACCAACGACAAGAACTTGCAGCCCCTAGAGGGTGTGTAGAAGTATTAGTAGAAGTAACAGCAGCAGCAACAGCAGCAGCAGCAGCGGCGACAGTAATAGTAGTAGTAGCAGTAGCAGTAGCAGTAGCAGTAGTATCAGTAGTAGCAGAGTCACAGTACCGAGAATGATGATGGTAAATATTATGAGATACATCTTTTTCTCTAGTCATTTTCAAACATTCAAAATGTTTTTTCAGAATTGCCGTTGCAGAATGGCGAAGGGGAACGTCCACGTTTTATCATCGAAAACGTAACAACTAGACGAAATCGTCGATTTAATTATGAAGGATGAGAAATTCAAGGTAGATTGGCGAGACCTGCCCCAAATGTTAATATGTGTGCATGGCTTAAAGATTGTATGAATGATTTACGTAATCATTTAGTCGAAAAAAGTAATCGTGAACACTTTATAGGTGGTACTATAATTTCTCAAATGTTTCATCACGGGCTGTTGTGAATATCTTTTAGGCCTACTCGAAATTTTATTGTTGAAGATTTATGAGATGTTTTATTTAATGCCGTCCAGAGTTCGAGTGACTTTGAAATCGATGACAGTTTGTCAATTAATTGTGCCATTATAAGTGGCATCAGTGGAAGAGGACGTGTCGCCTTGACTGAGAACAACGTACGGAAAAAATCAATATTAACCATCAATAACAATGATAATCTTTGTTTACCACGAGCTCTAGCAGCAGCTTACGCTTACGTCGTCCAGGGACAAATACGCACAGGTAGGCTACATAATTATTGGAATGTTATAAGACGCGATCACAGACCCACTTAAAAGAGAGCTGCCGAAGAGCTTTTGCGATTGACAAAAATTTGTGTAGGGTTTGGCCTTGCAGGAGTTCATGAGTTTTAAAATTTTTTTTTCGACTCACAAGACAGCAATTGTCGTTCATTCGTTTCGAAATTTTTGGCTTGGTCATAGCCCTCTGTACGATGGTACGCATTTAGTTTTCGAGACTCAGAGACAAGTTGTTCATACGTTACGATTAATATACTATGAAAACGCTGAGCATTACGAGCCTATGCTAAATTTGATCGGTGCAAGCGATAGTTGCGGATACTGTATACTGTGCAATAAGAGTTATTGGCGTATCGAGGATCACAGATGCTCCAACAAATACTACAAGTGTATGCAATCTTCTCTTTGCGATGTGATGGGACATCAAAAAAGTTTGATTCGTGCCACAGATTATTTTTGAATTTGGCGTGTTTTGAAAATTGTTTAAAAAAAGGTTCGTATAATAAATCTTTTACCGTTTGCGAAAAAAAAAAATTTGCCCGTTATGTTGCAAAACTGTGCGACTATCAAACAAGAAACATCAACATCAATGCGGTATTTCTTTTTGTTGCAGTTGTAAAGAGTATTTACCCGTAAATCATCAATGTTACATTCAACCGTTAAAATTCAACAGCAAAACACCTGATTTTTTAATATTATTTTACGATTTTAAAACGCAATAGACAACACCCATCGTGGGTGATAAGGAAAAAAAATCCAAGAAGTAAATCTGTGTATTGTTCAACAAGTTTGTAATGCTTGTACATAAGTTACATTGTATAAGCAACATACAAGATATTTTGATAAACTGAGATCATTGCGGCATTCGAGAAAATATTTTTCAAACTAATCCAATCGAACAGTTGGTAGATCTTGCTTTGGATCATCAAAAATATTTTGACAAGATCATTTGCATAGCTCACAATGCCCAAGGATTCAATGCTCAATTTATTTTAAGTATATAGTGAAAAAACACGGAAACTCGTAGTACCATCCGTTATCATGAACGGATCAAAAATAATGTTGATGGAATTTATGAAAACAAAATTTATTGATAGTCTTAATTACTTTCACATGCCTTTAAGCGGCTTACCCAAGTCGTACGGTCTGTCAGAAATTGAAAAAGGTATTTTTCTACATTTTTTTAACAAGCCCGAAAATAAATCGTTCATAGGTCCTCTACCGCCGCTCGACGTGTATTCACCCGATAGCATGCATACGAAAGATCGAGATCAGTTTCTAAAATGGTACAATGAACAAGTATAAAATAATTATATATTTGACTTTAAAAGTGAAATTATAAAATACTGTAGGCAAGACGTGAACGTTTTAAGATTAGCTTGCTTAGCTTTTCGAAAAACTTTTAAAAAATTCGAGGTGGATCCTTTTGGGGAATGCACAACGATCACTTCGACCAGCATGCGTGTGTATAGAAAAAAATTTCTGAAAAAAAAACCAAATTGGTATAATACCACAAAAAGGTTACAGAATGGCTAACAATCAATCTGAAATAGCTTTAAAATGGCTTTATTAGATGGAAAAACACGTTCTCCAGCGATTTATCGAACACGTTGGACACTGCCAAGAGAGACGCTTACCAGAAGGTATCCTCGTCGATGGATACTGTACTCCTCTAGATGGTGTGCATGATTATCGTGGAATCGTATTACAATTCCAAGGTTGCTTTTGGCACGGCTGCCCACGGTGTTACCGAATAAACCGAGATACCATTTTGACGACCGGAGATACAATGGATGATAGATATGAAAAAACTTGCACGATTAACGAAAAGATAAGAATCTCAAATTATGAGTTGATAGAAAAATAGGAATGCGACTTTAACCGAGAAATACGTGAAAACTAAGAACTTTCAAATTTTATTCGAGAAAATGAAAATTATTGGAGTAGAAAACCATTGAATCCACATGATGCATTTTTCGGTGGTCGAACAGGAAACACTGTAAAAATATACGATTGTCAGGATGGAGAAAAAATTGATTACGTTGACGTATGCTCTTTGCATCCATATATTTGCAAACGAGGTATATTCCCCGTTGGTCATCCAACGTTATACTCTAACGAAGGGAAGTGTAAGAAAATAATAGGTGACAGTAATGATATTTCCCAAGTGAATGGATTAATTATGTGTGATGTGCTACCACCTAGAAATTTGTATCATCCTGTATTACCGGTGATAATGCACGATAAGCTTATTTTTCCTTTGTCCCGTACGTGTTGTGAGAATATGCTTCAAGAGCACTGTATCCACGACGATGAAAGAGACCGCATTCTAAAAGGTACGTGGGTATCTGAAGAAGTCAAGGTGGCTGTTTGCGTAGGTTATATCGTTAAAAATTTTTATGAAATATATCAATATCAGGTAACACAGTACAAACAAGAAACGAACAAAGAGGGATTATTTGCACATTATATTAACGAGTTTTTTAAATAAAACACACTAGCTTCGGGTTACCCACCTACCTGCATATCTAATGAGCAAAAGGAGTTCTATATCAATTAAATCCGGAGAACTGAAAGAATAAATCTCGACAAAAATGAGATAAACCCTAATGCTGGCTTAAGATCCGTTGCAAAATTATTACTCAATTCTTTGTGGGATAAATTTAGTCAACGTAAAAATTTGACAAAGACTGAGGTGGTGACGGTCCCAGAAAGATTAATGGAATTACTTACGAGTGCAGAAATAAATGTAAACGGTGTTTTACCCGTCAACGATGATACATTGTACGTTAATTGGAATTATAAGACTGAGGCCTTGACGTCATTACCATCAAGTAACGTTGTGGTTGCCGCTTTTGTGACAGCACAAGCACGCTTAGAGCTTTTTAAATATCTGCATTTTCTAGGGGAACGTGCTCTCTATTACGACACAGATTCCGTTTTTTTATGTTTCTCGAGAAGGACTGGACGATTTACCCATTGGCATGACACTAGGCAGTCTCACTGACGAATTAGCCAAAAAAGAAGTTGGCGCAAGCATTTCTTCGTTTTTATCCGGCAGACTAAAGTTTTACGCAAATAAGATTAAAAAACCCGACGGTAGTGAAGATTATGTTTGCAATGTTGAAATACCAACAAATTTTACAACGATATTGCACCTTAGGGAATTGGACAGCGAAAGAAAACGATATGCTGACACGATCACGGAGAACACCAAGGTATCCCAAAATAACGATCCCTCTGACTACGACGTCGACGACGACGAAGAGAAGCGTAAGGAGGAGAAAAAGCAGGATACCGAGGTTATCGAAAGCGTACCGAAAAAGTTTTGTCAAAAAGCTGCACTTATCATACGACGATTGCACGCTACTGGTAACTTTGAGCGGAGCAATGAACATACCGTCATCATAGGTGGCATTTGCATACCACAGTCGAACATTGTCTATCTGGTGAACGATGCCTTCAGGAACAGGAAAAAACGCACACCAGTAGGCCGTCATCAGTTTGCAGTGGCACTTCGTATAGCAAACATTCCGCAAGAGTGTATCGGAAACGCTAAAGTATTAAAGTTACTGATCGACGACGACGACGACGACGACGACGACGATGGCGATTAGTCAGAATTGTCAAATAAGAGTCCGAGATCTACGTCTAACAGTAGAAGGTTTTTTGAAGAAAGTGGTACTGAATCAACGACGTCACCGAAAAATAGAAAAAAAATTTATAAAGTTGTGCCTTTGTCGAATCAAGTACAAACATGGCGTCGATTGAGCGGAAAAGTGACCAAGGTAAAGAAACAGAAGTAAAACTCAAGGAAGACTAAAAAAATAGTGCTCTTGACGCTTTTATCGACTTGGTACCGTTTGAGATGCATGTACCTGGATACAAATTTTGCGGTTCTGGAACGAAGCTATCGAAGCGCATTGAGCACGGTGATGTGGGTATGAATCCCTTGGATGAAGCATGCCGTCAACACCATCTTGCCTATGCTACAGAGAAAAAGGGCCAACGTTTAAAAACCGATCGGGCGTTGGCTGAATTTGCTTTTTCGCATATGTTTACCGGAGAAGCACCGCCGGATGAGCCAACAGTCGCTTGATTGACAGCATGCTGCATATGTAGCAAGATAACCTTTGAGAATTTTTTTTTACGCATCAAAAGAGCCATTTGATCTAAGTTTAAAAAGAAACAGAAGACAAAGAATACTGCATAATACTTTGCAAAAATTTTACTACGAAGCGGTGCGACGAACTGCATACACGGGTGGTAGCAAACTCGCCAGTGCTGTGAAAAATAAATATTTGTGATCGAACGTAATTAGTTGGCTAGAGAGTCAAGATACCTATAATTTACGTAGGCTCACAAGGAATCGTTTTTCTAGAAGCTATAACGTGCGTAACTTTGACAAAGTGTGGGAAGCTGATTTGATGGATTTGGGAGCTTCAAAAACTAACAATAATGGCTACGCCTATGTTTTTATATTCATCGATGTCGTCAGCAAATACGCTTGGATGAAACCGATTAAGAAAAAGACATCGAAAAACGTCGCTAAAGCATTTCAATATATTTTTCCAAGAAGTGATGATCTTTCACCAATGTGTCTGCAAACGGATAAAGGTAAAGAATTTGTAGGCTGTGAAATGCAACCTGTTTTACGAGAAAAAAAAATTGAATACAGAGTACCACGCAGTCCACAGACGAAGGCTGCAATAGCTGAACGTCTTATAAGAACTATTAAAGAAAGAATATGGCGACACTTGACTCACACAAACAATCATTGCTTTGTAGACGTTTTTCAAAGTATAATAGTCATACAATCACATGAAGCATTCGTCGACAAAAATGGCGCCAGCTGACGTGATTTTGCACAATGTTACGCGAGCACGAGAAAATATAAAGCAACGTTACGACAGGTATATTTATAAAAATTCAAAGTACAACGTTGGAGATTTAGTTCGTATCAGTAAGACGAGAAGTGTCTTCACCAAAGGTTACGAAAGCGATTGTACTTAAGAGTTGTTTAGAATTGTACGTATCTCTTGCACGCGACAACGTTCAGAATTTTTCTACGTTGGGTCCCCCTATCAACGAGGACACAGAGGTATCGGATTGTTTTTTGCTTGAGTATTTCAACGAGTTTTACCTCTTATTTAACGAGGTGCCAAAGCTGTTGGTAAAGAAGCTGTTCATACAGGTATGAACATTATGTCTGACGTCACCTTTAGAAATATACCTACGCTTACAGAGCGTATTTTTAAACCTTATTGAATTATGGTCCTGTGGCTAAATCATCCCACTTAACGAGCACAATATGGTGCGAAGGTACGGTCACAAAGATGGACGATGTGTTGGATGCCAACGTGGGACTCGTCAAGCGACGTACACTACTACCAGCAAAAAAAGCGATCGATCTGATTGGTCATCTTTATTGTGATGTATGCAATCAGAAAAAATTACTTATCAATGGCGTTGAGGTAAGAATGTAATGAGTAAGATCTCACGATGCATTTTGTCTCATAGACAGTTTAAACTTGGTTTCCGTTCGTATCAATATAGCAAATCTTTTAGTGAGACGCGTTAAAATAAGCTCATCCGTTTCATTAGCCCATACCAAAGCTTTGTCAAAGAGTACGGCAAAATATCTACTCACGCTTGTCTAAGTGAAAGCTGTGACAATGAGTAGTGGTATTAACGGCGAAACTTTATATAATATTATTTTGGGCCAGTTACCTAAGCGGATAATCGTCGGTTTCGCTAAAAATCAAGCTTACAATGGTGATCATACTATGAATCCGTTTAATTTTCATTATTTTAATATAAATTTTCTTTGTTTGTACTTTGAAGGTAATGAAGTTCCTTCCAAACCATTACAGCCAGACTTTGAAACGAATAATTTATATGTAGATGCTTATTATACCTTGTTTTCGGGTACGGGCGTTCACTTTCTCAATGAAGGAAATAACGTTGATCACGAATCTTATCCTTACGGTTACTGTCTCTTTACTTTCGATTTAACACCGGATTTACCGGCCAGCGAATGTTCTCTTTGGAACTTAATTAAACACTGTTGTGTTAGATTGGACGTTCGATTTGCCGACGCTCTAACTTCGACTGTTAATTGTTTAGTGTATGCTGAGTACGAGAATTTTCTCGAAATCGATGCATCACGTCAAATCATGGTCAACTTTAGTGGTTAGATGGTGCCACTTACTACATATATTATACTTACACTCACTACTCGGACATGCCAATCGTCTTTCGGATTAGTTGCTGCTGGTACGCTCAATCATCCATAAATCGCAAAGGAGCTCGTAGTCGACATTCAGTATTTCAAGGTAAAAAAAGACGTAATGGTGCCGAAAGAAGTTGCTATCGTTGCTTTGAATAATGACTTTTCTGCACATTAGATAGTGACATCTCCTTGTCGCTTGCAAAAATTGAGTGAGGAGGTGCAACGACGAAATATTTGGTTGTCCCGACATCATCATGGACTTGATTTCTTTGAAGGTAAAGTACCTTTAAAAGCAATTTTTAAAATTTTGAATGATATTGGAAGAACTACAAGAAAAATTTACGTCAGAGGTTGCGTAAAGTGGTACGATTTACATAAAATAGCTTTTTGTCAAATAATAAATTTAGAATACGATATTGACTGTCCACTTATAAAAGATTTGTCATCGAAAGTGTATTGTATGCATCACGTATTAAAACAAAATCATCAAAAATATCAGTGTGCCTTATATAACGCTCATAAACTGAAATCTTGGATCTGCGAACGTAATGGACAGCCTGCAGATACTGCAGATTCTGTCGCAAATCACAACACATACCACCGCTGTGTTCCCAGCCGATGAGATCCTATGGGTGTGGACGAAACTGACAGCACTCGTGATTTACACAGACGATCACACAAAACCAGGGTTGCATTTGGTTGCTATTTACGTTGATGCACATTCCAATGGCTTATATTTCGATAGCAATGGTGTTCAACCTTACAAACCGCAGAACATTAATCGATTTCGTAAAAATTGTAAGAAACTACGTTGGAATATCAAACAGTTACTAAGCATTTCTTCAAACGTATGTGGTCAGTTTTGTTTGATGTTTCTGTTTTACATGATACAGGTTTAGGTTTTCAAAAATTTCTCAACAATTTTTCCACTAATTTAAAAAAGAATGACAAAATTTCCAGACGTTTTATTTCATTGAAATGTAGCAAAAAAAATTTCAGAAGCTCGGTGTCAGGTAGTAGCGGTTGTCTGGTGAAATGTTTACAAAGAAGTTGCAGTAAAATGTCTTTGATACAAGTGTATCCATGAACATACTTGTAATTTTCCAGTCTGCGCATTTTTGAACATCTTGTGATAGATACTAATGTTACATTATTATGAATTCCAGAAATAAAGGATGTCAGCGTTTTGCGATCCCACCTCTGAATGTTTATAGTTTGTCAAAAATTTTATACGCAGGGTTTTTTTATCCACGCGCGATACACGATCACACTTATTTAATTAACGGCATTCTGAATGTGCTGTTAACGCAATTTTTCATGCTAAAACGTGACTTACCACCTCTAAAAGTTTTTCACACTGTCTCTTTCGAGCTACAACTAGTATAAAAAAGTCAGATTAGTCGTAAGTGTCTGCCTGCTCATCATATGGTCAATACAATAAACAGAAAAATGGAGTTGCAGACAAAAAGGGTCAGGGCGTCGGTATAGCAATCGATCTCTCAAGCATTAAGCAGTATCCACATTTAACTCCGCAGATTTTTTGCAAGCTTTATGTATTAAATAAATCATTTAACAAAAAAATGGTAGTTGGTCTGGAATATAAGAAATTACTTGACAACGATTGGGAACCTGTAGTTCGTCTATTAAGCACAGATTTCGAAGGGATTCCTTTCAAAATTTTGACAGCAAAATGCAGGACATAAAAATTTATGGCTTCAACTGGTCCCTAAAGTTCACTGTAAGTTGTAACGACAAGGCTATTAAGCTTGAAGAAGGACGAAAGCAAGGTGTGAGTGGTATTGTCGTGAAGCAATCCCGTCGTAGTTTAGTTCTAAAAAAGTTGACCTTTAATTATTTAAGCGAATTTATTGTCAAATCCCTCCTGACAAATCTCACCCGAGATCTCATCTGATATCTCATGCCAAATTTTCATCTGAGATCTCAGGTGAGATTTCTGAAAGAAAAATAAATAAAAAAATTTTGTGCAACGATCATAATTCATACATTAAATGAAACGATTACTTAAAATTTCAACAGTTATAGAAAAAAAAAAAAAAAAAAATTTCGGCTAATATTGGACACGAACTCGAGCCCCCAGTTTATTAGGCAAGTATCTTACCGCTTGGCCAGAGTGGATGAGATACTAATCCGACAATTTACGTCTATATAAAGTGTAAGTACCATGTGTTATTGTTTTTCTTATTCACAACTGAATCATACAATTATTAATAGATATAATTTTTCTCAATCTTAGTTCTTATAGTTAACTAACTAGATAATATTCAGGAATATAATTTTCTTTACAAACAATATTTTCTCTCTTAAAGTTACTCTTGAGGTGGCTTTATATCGAAGTAGGCATAAGTTTTCAATAATTATTGTAAATGTATATTTAAATGTAATAATAAAGAAAAACTATAACATAAAACAGGGGGACTTGATGTGTTGTGAATAAATTGTTTAAAAAAAATCCCAATTCCTTGCGTGCATATTATCTCATTTTGAAAAAACATTTATAAAAGTTGGAAATCCTTACAGCTATTCATGTTATTCCAACTTTTCAATCTTATTATACTCTTTGAAGAATTTGAGATGGAGTAATTACTGTAAATTTTTTGATACAATACATGTGTAATGAGTTAGGTGCAATTGTTTATACGAAACTGTAGGTTTTCACTCGTTTTTTGCGTTTTCGGAAAACAATTACAATTAACTCACTAAACATGAATTGTATCAACAAATTCCCAGTGATGACTTCATCTGTAATTATTGACGGAGTATAATAAGCTTTGAAAAGCTGGAATAACATGAATAGCTTTAAGAATTTTCAACTTTTATAAGTGTTTTTTCAAAATAAGATAATATACACGCAAGCAATTTGGATTTTCTAAAAATTACTTATTCACAACACATCAAGTCCCCCTGTTTTATGTTATAATTTTTCTTTATAATTACATTGAAATAAACATTTATAATAACTATTAAAAACTTTTGCCTTACTTGGATATAAAGCCCCCTCAAGAGTAACTTTAAGAGAGAAAATATTGTTTGTGAAGAAAATAATGTTCCTACATATTATCTAGTAGGTTAACTATCAGAGTTAAGATTGGGAAAAATGATATCAATTAAAAATTGTATGATTCAGTTGTGAATAAGAAATACAATAACACATGGTACTTGCACTTTACATAGACGTACATTGTCGGAGTAGTATCTCATCCACTCTGGCCAAGCGGTAATATGCTGGCCTGATAAACTGGGGGCTCGAGTTCGTGTCCCATATTAGCCCGAATATTTTTTTCTCTCCTATAACTGTTGATATTTTAGGTAATCATTTTATTAATGTATAAATCATAATCGTTGCATAAAATTTTTTTTTTTATTTTTCTTTCAGAAATATCACCTGAGATCTCAGATGAGAATTTGGCATGAGATCTTACCTGAGATCTCAGGTGAGAAATCACTTGAGGTATCAGATGAGATCTCGGGTGAGATTTTTCAGGAGGGATGTATTGATTGTAATTTATGTGTATTGAGTGATTTGTCGGATTTGATACCGACTGTTGTGGAGAAATTTTTAGATTATATTTCAGAAAAATGCGTCACATTTATAAAGTGCAAATTGATTATTATGGACCTGATATTGTAAAGAAAATTGTAAGAGATATGAATGATTCAGATTAAGAGAGTGTGTATAAAAAAGTCGTGTCTATAGAATTTTTTTTTTTTATTTGAAAGTGTCCTAACCCGTCGTGTCTGTAGATACGACAAAATGCGAATTTTCAATAAAAGAATGTATATGCAATTTTATATACAATATTGCGTCATTTTCTGCAATTGCACTTGTAAAGGCTTTGAATTCTAAAATAAGTTCATAAACTTATGAGCCTTTGTTGTTACTCACCTAAAATTTACACCATATTTTTATAAATCACATTTTATTTTGATGTCATGAAAAAAATTAAAAAATGTTTTGGATCCTTTATATTAGAGGAACCTACTAATATTATGAAAAGAATACCCATACTAAATCAGAGGAAGAAAGTTTAACCTCTCTAGTATCTCAGAAGTAAGAAAGCCCTCTTACGCTTAAAGTTGGGAGGAGGACCTAACCGTGGTGGGGGCATGTCGCCCGCCCCATATGCCTCGTGTTTGCTCACCATGGAAAGCTCCTACGTAGGTGGTCGGGGTTTGTTGTTCGGTCTAAAATGTTGCAGAACTGCTTACGCACGTTTATTTTCAACAGATTCCAATAAACATTCAAAGTCTGCATAAACAATAAAAGGTACTCTGTTTTTGTGCGTAAATCTTTCAAATTTAAGTATGTGCTCATTCTTGCCCTGCTTACAACAATCACGCGATCATATCGCGATTGCCACACGATTATCCTGCAATTATTATGCGATTGACTAGCGATACTCGCGTGAGGTATTGTACAGATTTCTCTCGTAACAATCGCGTGATAATCGCGAGATTTTGGCAAAATAACTGGAGCGAAAAATATGCAACGTTTTCACCACTTATCTGTGCATACAGCGAATGTAAGAGTTTATGCGTTTAATTGTAGATGTTGACTAAGACACTGCTTAATTGCTCAATTGGTAGACTGCGAGAATTTTAATGTATAGTTGCCAGTGCTGAATGAATACAGTCAATGGCTGTACAAAATTTCTCATTGCTGTGATTACGTAGTAGGCATATATTTACTGTAAAAGCTTATCTATGTGAGCTTATGTTTTATTAACTGGAGGACTGTGATTTTTTCAAATTATTAATAAAATTACAATCTCAAACAATATGAAAACGTGTATAGTTTTTAATCTGGAAAATAGATCAATTTACAGTTTACTGTAATAAGTTGTGAATGACGGGTAGAAAATGATAATTTGATCAGACAAATTAACAAAACTACTACCAAAGCACTTTTACAGGGTACGAATTATTATTTGTGTCCCAAGATTGTCAACAGATCACAACTTATTGCAGCTTGATTGATTCCTCGGCGTATCTAATGTACGCTACTTTTATCTATTTTTCAATGTGTATATAACATTGTTATTTATGTTTTTTTAAGGTGATGAATTATTGGAAATATTTTAATACTTGTAAAAAAATTTTTATGTTGTCTGTTACCTTTACCCATGCTGAATTGCATGACTTGTTGTTATAAAAGTAATTTACTTAATTATTAAAAAGAATTATACATATTTTGCAGAATAATAATATCGATTTCTCCAAGCGAGAACTCAGTTGGGTTGGGTTGCCGTAGTTTACAAACCTGGCTTTTCTATCTAACGCCTCTATCTAACCTGATTGATCAAGCAAAAATAGTGTGTGATGTTGCCGTTCAGGGTAAGTGACGAGAAAAAATCACATTCACTCGGGTGTTCAAGCTAGAGATTATTTTCCGCACAACATTTATCTTTTACATACGAACTGTAAATAGTTACCGAATGTAATTGATAAAAAATGTAGTATCATGGCGTTCTCTAAAACCAATGTGAACGGCTTACTTGTATGCATATATTATACTATTAATAGATAAACCTTTTTTTTTAAATCATCGGCCATAGTCTTTTGAAAACAGGGATATGGGCCAAAACATTGCATAATATTTCTTGCTCCAATTATTTGGCCAAATTTGCGCGATTATCACGCGATTGTTACGTGAGAAATCTGTACAATTTCTCACGCGAGTATCGCGAGTCAATAACGTAATAATCGCAAGATAATCGTGTGGCAATCGTGCGATGATCGCGTGATTGCTGTAAGCAGGGTTTCTCTTGTAATTTTGCAACTATTTATATTTTTGCAATCTTCTTTATGCGCTTTTAACTTTTCTTTAGACCAAAAGTAGTGAAGGCATCGATCTCATACGTTTGCAGCATGCTGATGTTCAGACAACTGTTTGCGTATTAAACGTGATAAATTTTTAATCCAAACATAATGATATCTTCACTCTGTATTTAAATTGTTCTCCGTATTTATTATTTTATCGCTGTCCTCATCTTAAATATAAAAAGTTAAACTGACTTTTTTTTTCATTTCCTAATAAATGACTAGGATCAACACTGTAAATGTTACACTTTTTTTAAAAAAAATATGAATTAATCGAAACATTATTTTGTTTTTCAAATTTAGAAATTTTCTTAGGATTCATAGGAAACTCAATATCACTCAACTTAACTCTTTTTCATATCTTCTATAATTCGAGACACGATTTGCACTTGTATTTACTGGATGCAGTGCCAATAAAATAGCTCATTTAAAGCATTGATTATCATTGCTTACAATATTCATGCAGGTATTTTTTTTTTATGTAGTCTGGTAAGTCTATAAGTGAGCAACCTCATATAGGGTTTAATTTATTGATGTTGTCAACTAAATTTAATATTGAACGTAAAAACCAGCCAGAACCGGCATCTTCAAAGTAATCAATACTTTACTTAATTGGTTGTTGCACATTCTTATCAAACCAATCGTCTAAATGTGTTGTTTGATAAATAGATTGTGGCTTCGTATTAAAAAATCTTATATTTGTATTTTCAATGTTATATTTGACCGTTATATATTCCGATGCCAACACTGTGTTAACTTTTAGTGCCTCATGCTCGCTAAGAGACTCTTGTACTCGGTTAAAAAAACTTTCTTTAATCTAAATGTTTTAAATTAACAATCAATGCTGTCAAGATTCGTCTTTCGAAAGCACTGTTAACATTTTCAAGACTTACTGTTTCATTTTTCTTAGCAACTGGAAGTACTGTTGACGGAATTACTGCTGCTGTGGATGTCCCTGCAGCTATACCTTCACTTTGAACGTATTTTGTGGGGTTATTTATGAATTTGTTAGTTGACGTAATTTCTATATTATTTTCCAGTTCAATCGCTTCGGGTTCATTTTCCAATGCTGTAACTGCTGCCTCAACTTTACTATCACTGTCTGATGCAAAAACTTCAGACTTATTAATAAATATTTTTTCTGCTTCCACTATTTTTAAGCGATCATATAGTGGTGATATTAAAGTTTTTAGTAAAGCTATCGCTGGTTGAAATTTTTGCACTTTAGAAGTGGTTAAGTTTTTTTTTTTTTTTTTTTTCTTAAAAAAAATCACTATTCTTAAGAGCTGTAAAACTGCTATCTAACTAAATTTGGATATAAGCAGCATCATATCTATTTAAGGTTTACTGATACGTTTTCCATAGCTGGTGAGCCACATCTTTAAAATATTGTGCAGTAGCAGTAGCCATAGCTACCTCGAAACTGCAAGTTTACTTACTTATAGATTACATTAAAATAAGCTGTTCGAGCAGCTCCAATCTTATTACATAACAGAATTTTTTGGAAAATAGTGGGGACATGGAGGAAGGGGGAAGAATAGTTCACCCCAGCTAAAAATTTGTCATAAGTTCTTACACAAGTTCTTATGTAATTTCTAATGTCATTTCTTAAGTAATTTCTTACATATGTTCTTATATAAGGTCTCATATAAACTCTTTAAATAGAACTCATGTCAGAACTTGTACACGATATGACATTTGCTTATCAACCAAGAACGTACATAAGATCTTATGTAATCACTTATGTAAGTTCTTATTTAAGTTGTTGTAAGAGTTCGTGTATCAGTCGTTTAAACGTATTTAATTACTATCTACAAACATAAACGGTGAATTTTAAAATTTTTCCTGCATGAAAGCTTCCCCGAGTGGCGGATAGGGTCTCCCTCTGAAGATCTGAGGTGAAGACGGACAGTTGGGGCAGCCATTTGCGGTGGCGGCGGGGGACATCGATCGGGATGCGTGGGCAGCGTTGGCGTGTGTATCTGTGTCTTTGCGGACGTGATTCTTGTGCTTTCTGTCTTTATTGATGTAGATGTGTGGCCTGGCGGTGCTTGTGCTTTTTACTCTGCTCTCTGTCGCCGCGGTGGGTGGCGCTTTACAGCTTGATGCGGATCAACAAAAACTAGCACCCCATCGTGTATGGAAGTAAGCGGTGGTTAAAACACTCTTCTCAGATACATGCATCACACTTTTACTAAACAAACGCAGGTATACTTACTAGTTGTTCTCGGTTTGCGTTAGGCGGGGTCTTTTCCTGGCTGGTGTGGGGACCTGGCAGCGGGTGAAGCCGGACAATAAGGCCTGGGTGAGTTTAGGTAATCGTATCTGATATGGCTGCACGCCTCATGAACAAAAAAGACGTGATGGGCTGACTAATCTAGGCTTACTACGACTGAGGACGCTACATGGTGGCACTTTTTAGTGCCTTGTATACGCCAGCTTGTTTTTTTGGGTTGTCGACCCAAAGAAGACCAAAGACCAAAAGAAGAGAGTTGACCCAACGAGAAGAGTACTGGTCAAGATGGCTAAAGGACAGACTTTTGCTAATGTAGGCAAATTTTGACCCTGACAATGCTACAGTTAATAAACTATTACTATTACGACTACTACTACTACTACTTCGTCGAAATTTTTTAGAAATTAAAGAACTTAACGTAACATTTTTTTTCTTACAAAAATCATCTAGGTTTTTTTTATTTTGACGCTTTTAGAAATTAATACCTTTAATTTTCTTATAGTTATAGTATTTAAATTTTCAACGTACCATGGTAGGTATTTTACTTCTTCTTCTTCTCCCTCTTCTGGTTTTGGCATAATTGGTGTATACAATGTGGTTCTCATACTTTACCTATCGGTTGCTACTGCTGCTGCTGGCACTACTTAATTTAGTGTGGACAGTCGTTATCTTTTTCCTTTTTTTGTATTGCTTTTGGAGCTGTTTTAAAGCTCCAATTTTGTTACATCCACCACGAAACTGATGATGATAATGATGTTCATGGCGATCCGACCGCCAACATTTCACCTGTCCATGCATATTCTGATGCTGTAAGAATATTTTCTTCTAATAAAGAGAAACAAAACATACATCTTTAAATAGTTTAAAAAATATTAAGATATAATACTAACTAATATAATTTTTTTCATTATTTTTTTTTCTTCCTCAACAGTTTGTGCGGCAGGTACTGCAACTTGAGCAGTTTCTGCAAGAGGATCTATAGGAATATCTTGAATTGAATCTACAGTTTCAAACGAGGCTGCTACAACAACATCCGCTAATGGATCCTCCGCGTTTATGGCGTAATTCATAGAGTTATCGATAAGTGCCGACTCTTCTTCTTCTTCATATTGCCTTGCATGGTTGTTTAACACACGATGAAAAAGCCGTTCGTTATATCTTCGAATGTCACCAGTCGCTGTTTTTTTTTCCACCATTTTATGTGCTGCAAAAAAAAAAATTATACCTCAAAACAAATAAAAAATAATTTTTAGTGAAATTTTTTAAATCATAAGTAGAAAATTTAAAAGAACTCTCAACATAATTTAAGTGGAGAGAGTTGGAATAGATCTTCACCATCATTTCTTTGGTAAAGTAGTTTTTTAATAAAAAAAAGTATAGAAAATTTAAAGAACTCTCAACATCATTGCTGCGGAGAGAGTTAAAATAGAACTTTCGCTATCATTTCTGCAGCCAAAGTAAGAGATAAGATATGAAAAAAGGTTTAAAATGATGAGGGTGAGAAAAGCAAATCTAAAAATGAACGTACCTTGTTTGTTGAAGCGTGATAACTGATATGATTCCCGGTCGTTTAAATACTGCCCAAAGTTATTGGCTCCTTGCGTGATGCACTAGCTATGACTTGAAATGAAGGTCAAGAGTAACCCTTAAATCTTTCGGAAAGTGTATACGAAAGTGTAGACGGAGGGAGGGGTGGATATGTTATTTCTGAATGGCTTTTGTAAGATTTTGAAAAACCTATAGAAGAAGGAAAAATTTATACATGCAGAAAATTACCTGTATGCATAAGACGAAGGGAGAGGGTTGTTGCGCATACCATAAGTATGGAACATAGTTTTGCATGCTTTGCACATATTTGGGAAAGGGGGTATTTCACTTTGATCTTTTTTAAACTCTACTGTCTTCTTATTGCACTTGTATCCTTTTCTCACGCTGCTCTTTTCTTGTTGGATCGGAGTAGCTGCTCTTAGACTAAGAAAAGCTCAGTAGCTCTTTGATGCCCAGCATTAAGAAATTATACTCTAAACTATCCAGTTAAACTTAAACATTTTAATGGCGAGAACGCGAGCACTTTACTCAACCAGAAAGTTAAACTCGTAGATGAGATAGACTTTAAAATTTTTTTAAATGAGCTACCACCGAGTGTACTCAATATTTTTGGTAAAGTTTCATGGCATCTAATAGACAATGATTTTTGAGATACAATACTATCAGCTAAAGAAGAAGAAGAAAATTGGTCTCTCGTTGGTAAGTTTTTTTATTGTTATTTTCTTTGAACGTTTTTTATTTTTTCTTTTTAACAGTTTTCATTTGTTCTCTTTTTTTTCAAAAGATTGTGATTATGATGTAAAACATCTTTCTTCGAGGACGTGTTCTTCCGTCCGTGTCGATGAGGTACTCCAAGAGTCACCTCTGTCTCCGACACCTTCATATACGGAGAATTCTGATGCTCTTCGAGCAGCAAAATGTGTTGGATCACAAACAGCTTCTCTTACACCAAAGCCTGCTAATGCGGATAATGTCGATAATGTTTCCTTTGGAGGTGAGTTTAATTACTATTTAATTAATATTTGCTCTACTTCACCACGGAGGTTGTGGTACTAAAAGATTTACCACAATCTCCACCTCCCTCATTCACTGAGAGTTTTTACTCTCTTCCAACGGTGGTTGGATATGTTTCACCACAAAGTGCACCACTTGACTTATCTGTGAGAGTCAATGATATTGCAAAATCACCCCAGTCAGTAGAAGCGCAACTAATCATCGATGTCTCATCCTCATCATCATCAGCGGTGACACCGCAAGTCATTAGTGTACCATCTTCACCGATGACCCTTTAAGTCATCGATGTGCCGTCGTCACCTGAAGTTATCAATATTTCTGTTTCTCCACAGCTGCCTGTAGACAATGTGGAGTCATCTCCGGAAATAAAATGCGAAGTAAGTTATGTATTAAAGAAAAAGAGGGTGAACGAAATAATAAATGATAATAAAATTAAAAAGGTACGTCGCGTACTGAACTTCGAATAACTTAAATTATATTATTGTTGTACATAAATCATAAAATAGATTTTTTTTAATTGTATTCAATTAGGGAATTTTATGAATATACGAACATTTTGAAAAATACAAGAGCTTTAAACTTATTACCCTAGTATGTATTTCCATTATGTTCCAAAAAACTTGCTACCCTATATTATACGATCGAGTGTATAGTACACAAAGTCTCCCTCGACTTGACTGTAGGTCTCCAAATTTTATGACTCATATCGATAACAATTATCTAGTAAGAAGTTTATTTCAAACTTACTCAGCAAAATTCAACGAGCTCAATTCACATGAAGGGGGGGGGGGTAATTTATTGGGTATTTAGTATAATGTGTTTTACCGTGTAATTCATTTGTTAGCATACCCCTGACTGAAAAACATATATTTCTCCTTTTAATGATGGAGTATGTTGTAGATGTTCAAAGTTTTAAGACCGTAAATAAATTTATTTTTAAAGAAATTTCTTATGTTAAACTTGGAAAAAATACGGATTCCATGGCAGTTGTAATAGTGCTCAAGCCACCTTTTAAATGGGAAAATTGATCAAATGATGACAAAAAGCAAAATACCTGATTAATAACCAATTTTCATGATATGAACTGGAGTTCCGAAAATATTATCTATGAAGAAGCACTTGATATATTAAAAAACGACCTGGTTGACGCAGAAACGGTTTTTGTCAAGGGTCTAGAAAAAAAAAAAAAATACCTGGAAGAAATACTACCGTGCAAGTATGTGCGCACATTTGTATTTAACAAAAAGTATATTTAATGAGCAAGTCTCTCACATTTTCTAAGCATTTTAAAACTGTAAATATTAAGGAATACGGATGTCCAGCTTTCACAAATCTCAAAAAAGACTATTTACCATGCAAATACCACACCTTTAGTACTCGCTCTTTATGTGCTATCAAAAATGTTTCTGCAATAACAGATTGGATACATATTAAATAAAATCAGGAAAAAATGATGAGTCTGGTGTATTGGGATTATGCCTCTACCACGTGACCTTAGTATATATGTGACGAATATAGAGAAGAAATAACACAGGTCTTACGGGAGGAATCTTGTTTTTTTTTTCGCAATTAAAAAGATATTGAGCTTTAAAAGTTTTTAATTCCATGTTACTGACATTATAAGAGTTACGTAGTTATTTTTTTCCTTTGGTGAATTCGTTTATGAAGGTTGAAACAGCGTTTTGAACGTATACGGAGTGCCGTTTAACCCTACTTTGAGCTGTTTGTTTCAGCTGTTGCTGCTGCTGCTCTATACTGCTGCTGATGCTCAGAGATAAACAAACAGCTCAAACGGCAAGGTTAAACGGCACTCCGTATACGTTCAAAACGCTGTTTCAACCTTCATAAACGAATTCACCAAAGGAAAAAAATAACTACGTAACTCTTATAATGTCAGTAATATGGAATTAAAAACCTTTTAAAGCTCAATATCTTTTTAAGTGCGAAAAAAAAATAAAAACAAGATTCCTCCCATAAGACCTGTGTTATTTCTCCTCTATATTAGTCATATATATACTGAGGTCACGTGGTAGAGGCATAATCCCAATAATACAGTGCGTCTTTCAATTTAAAATAAAGTGATTTAACAAAAAATAAAACAAAAAAATGTTTCACAATGATTCATCTATCACTACGCATCCTACATTATCATGCGGCGCGCTAGCTTACACAAAAAATTTTTGCACAAGATTTTGCACATCCAAACTTGTTTTATATTAATGTTATGTTACGACTAAATTGATCCAGAGTTACAATTATTTGAAAATGAGAGGTTCGAAAAAAAAAAAAAACTTGTACACGTAAATCTTTCTGTTCGTTAAAAAACCTGAAAAAAAAGTTTCTGGCAAATTAAAAGGCGTTGGTCTGAAAAGTGTTTGGTTTGTAAAATAATTACCCCAATATAGATTTGCATAAAAAAATAACATTTTTGTCTCTTAAGTAATTTATTTTGATTATTATATTAAAGTTTTTCAACATAATTTACTCATATCAAATCAATAAAAATTTATTAAAATTTTCAAACTCCGAAAATTAATTACAAAAATTGGCAGACTACGTCTAATGCACACAAAAATCGTGCAGATTTTGTTGTGCATAAATTGATGTACACAAAATATTATGCACAAGCTAATGAATAAAAACCACATAAATGTATAAAAAAAATTTTATGTGCACAATAATTATGTCTGAATCAACCTATGTTTCGTGTACATTCCATTTAGATAAAATGTTGTCTGTGAATTAAGCTGCACTGATATAGATACAAATACTGTGCCAAAAAATGTTAATGAAAAATATTAGTAGTCGTTTTCTACTAGCATGAGTATTATACTTTCTGTCCAACAGAATTGCTTACAATCCTTGTGTGCATGGGACATAGCCCAAACTTTCTTATTAAATTAAACTTATATGAATTATTGANGGGTGCCCTTGGTATTTTTTTTCTTCTTATTTTTTCTCTCTCTATGAGTTTTGTTTTTGCTTTGTTTTTGTCATAGGTACAATGATGTTTGCACATTTTGCAGGTTTTTATTTTAGACAGATTTCATTGTGACATGAACCACTTTTTCAGTAATAGGGGTATCTTATTTGAAATTTTGAAAGAAAACAATGTGATTCCTGAAATTATTGAATATATTCGTTTTTAAATCAAATTAAACTAAGAAGGTTTGGGAGTATCATTCAGACAGGCAAGGAACGGGGACTACCCCCACCTGGCACATATGTACCCCCTTGGCCGTATATCCTCCTCTTGCACTCTACAAACTTGAAACTGTACGAGTGTAATTAATTATATTTTTGAAAAATGTGTGTCAAGGCTCGATTTTCTTCGAGCATCTTCCTTTTGCACTAAGGTATCTGTATAGGCAATTTAACCTTGTTCTTTCATGAGAGACTGTGTTAAACCGTTAATATTTACTAATTCTTTTCTTGAAAATTTTCCTGGTAAAAAATCTAAAAAAATTTATGTGCACTCCTGATGTGCTCAAGTATTTTTTTTGGCAGGATTCTATATGCTCCACTTTTCTCCCAAATCTCCTTAACAAAATTACATTAACTAGTATATTTACATACAAATTCACGAATGATAATGTATGTTTTTAATTAGGAAATAATATTGACTTCCATTTCAGTTCTTAAATATTCAAATTTATTACCTACAAACAAAAATTTAGTAAAGAAATAAATGTTTGGTTGCAAATAATTGTAAGATACTTATATTCTTGATAATAACTATCTTCCATTGTTAATATTATTGCTATATTTATATATGATGAACATATAAGAAGGTCTTTAGAATAAAAGTTGACACCGCACAAGCACATCCACACATGGTATAATTAAATGACTGGCTTATAACAAATCTAGAAGGAGCATAAATAGTGAACAGTCACGCAATAAACTGACATCCCTTATCTTACCACGTGATAAATCTGGCTATGATGCTGAGTTATCCAACATACAACATAATAAAAGTAAGAATTTATAAATGTTTCAAGGCACCTGGTATTCATGGTACGTTCCTAAAAATGAAAACGTATCAACATCGTCATTTGTTGTACGTTTAAATGTCGTACAAAATTACGTCAGTTGTTAAATATACATTACTGTTGAAGTAAAGGCTTGTAAAAGATCATTGCCCATAAGATTCTGTCTATTCTTGTTAGTTAGTATCGACATCTTTTTCCTTGCAGGAGGCGTTGTTTCAAATTGCTGCACTAAGCGAATAGTACGTACATTTGTAAACTGTCCATAATTTGTAAGAAATATACTCGGAATACCTATATAAAATAATAAAATGGATGGACCTGATACATACTAATATAATATAAGAAATGAATAACTATTATACGTAGAGTTTCTCAATTTTTTAATTTATTTTTCAATACTAAGTACTGCGTTGTTTTTAATACAACTTTTTATGACACAATAACGTATTATGTAATGTATAATTAATAAATAATCTGTATACTATGTGTCAAGCGAAATAAAAAAANTGAATAACTATTATACGTAGAGTTTCTCAATTTTTTAATTTATTTTTCAATACTAAGTACTGCGTTGTTTTTAATACAACTTTTTATGACACAATAACGTATTATGTAATGTATAATTAATAAATAATCTGTATACTATGTGTCAAGCGAAATAAAAAAAATGATCATAAATTGTATCTAAAATAAAGTGAAAATTGACAAGAAAAGATGTATTCATAAGATATTTCAAGATATTTGACAAAAAAGTAGATAGGAAAACTAATAATTGAGTTTTAGATTTGAATACGTTAAGATAATTTTCATGAAAGATTTCTTTATTTTTTTTAATAAAGTAGTTCTGTAATTTTTTTTAGTGGAAGGCAGTATACGTTCAAAACGCTGTTTCAACCTTCATGAACGAATTCACCAAAGGAAAAAAATAACTACGTAACTCTTATAATGTCAGTAATATGGAATTAAAAACCTTTTAAAGCTCAATATCTTTTTAAGTGCGAAAAAAAAATAAAAACAAGATTCCTCCCATAAGACCTGTGTTATTTCTCCTCTATATTAGTCATATATATACTGAGGTCACGTGGTAGAGGCATAATCCCAATACAAAATGGACGAGATTCTATCTATTGTGCACTATAAGATTCATACTTATCAGCCGTATGCATCTTCAACATATGGTAATAGCGATGAAATTCGTATTTCAATTCAACATCAAGAATTATGTCTTTTACCATTCAGAAGTTCTTTCTATGTTTATGGAAGATTAGTTAAAGCAGATGGAAATACAGCAGTAACAAATACTGCGTTGATAAACAACGCCATCTGCCACTTATTTGATGAAATGAGATATGAGATTAATGCCATTGAGGTAGACAAGCGGAAAAATTTTGAATTAACAACCCTTATGAAAAATTGGTTATCACTTCGTCCTGATCAAAAATCTATGATAAATGCAGGTTGGCTTGGTATTAGAGAAGAAGATAATGATCTTATTAATGATAACGGCTCCTTTGATGTCATGCTTCCATTAAATATGATTTGAAGACTATCGTAAGGTAGTTGTTAATGTAAACATGGTCTTATTTACAAGAGCAAGAAACGATATAAATGCCGTGTTGCAAGTTAATGCCAATGTTGATAATCCCGTGGCCGTAGCAATTTGGAAAGACTTTAATATAGTTATTTTGAAGCTTGAGTGGCCTATGCCCTATGTAGTAATGTCAGATTCTCATAAAATTTGTTTATTAAATTATCTGCAAAACGACAAGTTTAAATCTATAAGTCTTCGAACTTGGGAATTATACGAGTATACACTCTCGCCCAGCACATTCAAATATATATGGACAGTTAAAACATGAAATCAGTTGAAAAATCCACGTTACATTATTTAGGAAAACAGAGATATACTCACTTGTTGACGCAAATTATTACGTTTATAAACATATGTATTATATTTTAAATAATTATTATTATGTAGCAGCCCTACAAAAATTATTACATGGCATAATAAAAATTACTATGTCTAAGATAATAAAAAATGTGATGGTATAATTTTTGCTGTACAACATAGTAAATTTTATTGTAATCGTTTTAAAATGTCCAACATTCTAAAGTAGAACTTGCTAAATAACTCATTCCACTGCATTGCTATTCAGTATATTGAAAATTACTATGTTCGAAACTGATTTCATACGATGTCTATAGGTATACACGCCTATTGAGTTTTAAACTTTAGGTTATACTAATGTAATCATTACGAGAAATATATTGCTTGAGTTATAAGGGTTAAAAATTGATACGTACAGACAAATAATTTTGAATCGACTAATTATTTGTTAACACCGTGGTCTACAACCCTTTGATTTTTAACTTGATTGTGTATCATAAACAGTACACGTTCCCACAACATAAACTTTATCCATGCTTGAGCAGACATAATACACCGTGGTGTAGTGGTTACGGAGCCTGATATGTGAGCCAAAGAAAGGAGGTTCAATTACCGGTCAATGCAGACCTTTTTTAAAATAAAATGATTTTAAAAATACATGAATATCTAGAGTTCACAGTGGCTTAAGTGATAGAGCGCTTGCCCTCCGTCTGAAAGCTCGGGTTCAAGACCCCGCTCCGTCACTTTTTCGCGGGTACCACTGTGGTTTTTTCCATACGTCCTATCTACTGCCCTTAATGAAATGAAAGGTCTGGCAATTTCGTCATTCTTTTTAAAATCAGCGAAAAAATTGTCAAGAAATTTTTGAAAACCCAAACCGTTGTTCATGTAAAGCAAAAATATTAAACAAAATTGGCCACATACGATTGAAGAAATGCTATACAACTGTTTAACATTTCAACGCAGTTTCTTGCAATTTTTACGAAATTGACTAATGTACTGCGGTACATAAGATTTATTACCGTAGCTATCGAAATATAAACCATTGGAATGTGCATCAACGTATACATAACAAACCAATGTATACCTGGTTTTGTATGATCATCAGTGTTAATGACGAGTGCTGTCAGTTTCGTCCACTCCTGTGGGATCTGATCAGCAGGAAACACACCGGTGGTATGCGTTGTGATTTGCGACAGGATTTTCAGTATCTGTCGGCTGTCCATTACATTTGCGGAGCCAAGATTTCAGTTTATGAGCGTTATTTAAGGCACACCAAAATTTTCAATGATTTCGTTTTAATGCGTGATGCATACACAACACTTTCGATGACAAATCTTTTAAAGGTGGACAGTCAATCTCGTATTCCAAATTTATTACATGAGAAAGAGCTATTTTATGTAAATCGTACCACTTTTCGCAACTTCTGACGTTAATTTTTCTTGCAATTCTTCCAATACCATTCAAAATTTTAAAAATTAATTTTAAAGATACTTTACCCTCAAAGAAATCAAGTCCATGATGATGTCGGAACAACAAAATATTCTGTCATTGTGCCTCCTTGCTCAATTTTTACAAGCGACAAGGAGGTATCACTATCCAATGTGCGGAAAAGCCATTGTTCAAAGCAACGATAGCAACTTTTTTTGGCACTGTTACGTCTTCTTTCACTTTGAAATATACAATTAAATAAACGTCCAATCTAACCCTACCGTGATTGATCAGGTTCTAATTAGAACTTTCGTTAGCCGATAAACCTGGTGTTCAATCAAAAGCAAAGAGACAGTAACTGTTGGGATAAGATTCGCGATCGATGTGATTTCCTTTATTAAAAAAGTGAATGCCAGTACCGGAAAACAAGGTATGAAAAGCATCTACATATAAATTATTCGTTTTAAAATCTGGCTGTAATGGTTTGGAAGGAACTTGAACACCGTCAATGTATAAACAAAGAAAATTAGTATTAAAATGATGAAAATTAAGCGGATTCATAGTGCGATCGCCATTATAAGCTTGATTTTTAACGAAACTGGCGATTATCCACTTAGGTAACTGGTCCAAAATAATATGATCTTAAGCTTTGCCATGAGTACTACTATGCATCGTCATAGCTTTCACTTCTACATGCGTCCGCGGATATTTTGCTGTACTCTTTGACAGAGCTTTGGTATGGGGTAATAAAACAGATGGGCTTATTTTAACGTGTCTCACTAAAAGATTTGCCTCTTCGATGCGAATGGAAACCAAGTTTGAAGTGTCTATGAGACAAAATGCTTCGCAAGATCTTGTTAATCGTATTCTCACCTTGACGTCATTGATGAGTAATTTTTTCTGATTGCATATATCGCAATGAAGATGACCAATCAGATCAATGGATTTCTTTGCTGATAGTAATGTACGTCGCTTGACGAGTCCCGCGTTGGCATCCAACACATTGTCCAACTTTATGGCCGTATCGTCGCACCATAATGCACTCGTTGAGTGGGATGTTTATGCCACAGATCCGTAGTTCAATAAAGTTTCCAAATACGCTCTGTAAGCGTACACGTTGTTAGGAGGTGATATAGGTTTCTGATTAAAAAACGCATCGACTTGGTTGAACAACGACAGGAAAAAATTATTTATCGGTTCCACCATTGTAATTTCAGATGCTATGTCAGTATTCACTTCTTCATCTTCACTGACAGCCAACTTGACACGAAGACTGAGCATCGTGCGTGCAAGATCAATGTATTCATCACCATTACCTGATACGACAAGTTTGATCTGAGAATCATCCGTGAGCGATGACATCGGCTTGTATTGAATCCTGTGCTATCCCGCGATTGTTACTTAAGTCAGTGGAGTATCAAACAAAAGAAGCTCAGACTTGAAGCACTCGCACAAGTAACTGTGTAAAAAAGCCCTTTTTCAAAAATTTGCCCTTCAAAAATATCTCTTGCAGTTCTCTGTCCCTTCTTTTTTTTTTTCTTTTTATTGTTCTCTTCTTTTTCTTTTTATCTTGCGTGCGCGTTTTCTTAATTTTTTCTTTTTACTCTTACGCCGACCACGCCTTGACCGCACAGTTCTACGAAGCAATTGTAACTGAAATGGTTCATCGAATCGTCTAACTTTGTATCCTAAATCCTCCATAAGCTTGTCCAATTTTTTCTCGTCTTTTCTCTTCAGCATATTATCAGACTGTATCACACGAGTGCGAAATGTCTCTTTAAAAAATATATTTCTAGTGGTGACGTCAGACATAATGTTCATACCTGCACGAACAGCTTCTTTGCCAAAAGCTNCAAGTACGTGCCATTACTGAAAAAAAGCATTAGTCAAAAATATGTGGAGCAATGCGTGTTCCGAATCATTGTCTCTTCGAGACTTCGTAGACGAAAAATTTACGGGAGTAGTCTGCAAATAGCTTATTAAATGTTGCTTTTGTAATGCGATTGTTGTTGTGAATACTGGAAAAAAATTAAAATAATATTACTACCATACAAATCTAAAAGGAGCCATCAAAAGGTAACTTGAAAATAATTTAAACACACAAAAAACATATATTTTTACACGGAATTAATTCGAAATATAAACATGTATGCATGTTGCGGGTGTTGATAAAACTAAAATCAATACGTATATATCAGCTTTAAATTGCAACAGACATGATGTCAAATACTTAAAACGTCATGAAAAATTTGTGGGCAAGGAAACAGAAAAATTGGCTAAAGAATCTTATTCATAGCCTTACAAAATAAGAAACGTACAGCAACTGAATCCAAAAAAAGAGAAGTTAGTTCCTTTCGACAGAATATTTCCATGATAAGCGTTCCCACCAATATTGTATGCGTTTGATTGTATATCCTGTCAATTAATTCTATGTGATGATTGATACGTTTTCTTCATACGTTAACAGTTTGTATTTACAATTAATGTTTTGCGAATTTATATTTACAATTTACATTTACGAATCATGTCATTCAACATATAACATAAATTTTAATCTGAAAGTCCACTTTTTGTGGCAAAAGTGCATAAATAATTAACTTAACATTCATCGTAGTAGGTGTACTGTGAGGGTTCTGGCTCACCTCCCCCCTAGAGTGGCAGGGGGGAGCTGTAGCGTAGGAGTATGGGGCCTCCCCTCCAAGTGGGTGGCTCCGAGCTGTTGCCGCTCCAAGTGGAGGGGGGCGGGCGGACACTTGTAAGAAGGCCCCTGTATGACGTATGTGTACGTGTGATGGTGTGTTGGGTCAGCCGTGCTATTTCACGAGCTTATCGATGCCCCCTCCCCCTTTTGACCACTACACGCATGCATGAAAATGTACACATGTGCATGTATAAGAACCTACACGTGCTAATATTTTCCAAGTCATCATATACATAGACATCAGTGAGATAGAATGAGTAAGCGTTTAATTGAATTATGTACTTTACTGCAAAGCCCTATAGACGTTATAGTAGAACACTCTGTTATCACAAATTGGACCCCACAGATGTAAGCAATACTTCTCTAAATAAGACTGCCTCAAAGGACTTTGGCTTGTTTTGTTCTTTGAATTGTATTTATGAATGGTTCAAAAGTCTAACAGCTGATAACATCCCAAACATATTACTATGAATGGGAAAAATAAAAAATTCGAATGCGTCTTGGAGAACGATTTTCAGTTGACGAAATGCTTCCAAACGAAGAAGTAGAGGAGTCTCAAACTCCAGAAGACTCTCTTGAGCCAGTCATTGAAAGTGCGGTTGTTCCCGTAATCAATGAGGATTTGTTACAAGTTTTAAATTTTCGACGAATAATAAATTTAAAGTTGTTGGGATAGTATGTAAATGAGTATTAATAATAAAAAAAAATTTTAATTTAAATTTAATACATATATTTGTAGCTTCAAAAAATACAAAAAAATTTCATGATCCTGACGAAGTGAATAACTATTATACGTAGAGTTTCTCAATTTTTTAATTTATTTTTCAATACTAAGTACTGCGTTGTTTTTAATACAACTTTTTATGACACAATAACGTATTATGTAATGTATAATTAATAAATAATCTGTATACTATGTGTCAAGCGAAATAAAAAAAATGATCATAAATTGTATCTAAAATAAAGTGAAAATTGACAAGAAAAGATGTATTCATAAGATATTTCAAGATATTTGACAAAAAAGTAGATAGGAAAACTAATAATTGAGTTTTAGATTTGAATACGTTAAGATAATTTTCATGAAAGATTTCTTTATTTTTTTTAATAAAGTAGTTCTGTAATTTTTTTTAATAAACTATTTCATTATTAATTATTATTAGAATATGAACAGATTATTTTATTTTGGCTAAAATAAT
>NW_019379631.1:67666-79813 GCF_000648655.2 Copidosoma floridanum
AAAAATAAAGTTTCAAAATCATTCATGGAATTTATTCTTTCTTCGGTGTGCTCAAACCAATCAAGTGCCGAGCCTTTTAATGCTTGAGATAATACTAATTTAATCGTGTCGGTTTCTATGGAAGTTATTTCAATGTAAGTTTTTAAGGCTTTAAGGAATTTGATTGGTCGATCACTTACAGCTGCACTAAAAGTGGGTAAATCTACTTTCAATTGGGAAACTCCTCTGCCTTGTACGTTATTTAATTTTCGGGTGATGATCGATTCCACGTCTTTTTTGTGTTGGGCGATAGCCTCGTATATGCGATCATCTTCCTGTTCTTAATTGACTATGGCTTGTGTTTATGCCATGACTGTTTGATTGAGTTTTTGAAATGTTTGTGTTGTTTTTCCTATGTTAAGTGCAAGTTGATCGAATTGTTTATTTAAGTTATCGAGTATTTCTGATTGTCTCATGAGTTCTGCCTGACGTTCTGCGTTTTTAGTACGTATTTGATTTTGTGTTTGTGTGAGTCGTTCTATATGGGTCTCCAGTGCATCGTACGTATGTGTAAGTCGCATCGATTGTTCTTTCAGTGTGTTCGTTTGTGTAATAACTCTATTTACTTTTTCGATGATTTGTTCCGAATTATTCTCGGGGTTGAAAGGTAGAATTTCAGCCATTAGCTGCTTTTGGAACTCTATGACCTCGAAAATATTTCTATCATTTCCACCTACTGTATTTGACTGAGGTGACTCCTATAATGGGAAAATTCCACTTAAATTATCTTCGTTTTCCCCGTAAATCTGAGATGTTACTTGTTGTGTTTCTTCATTATTGCCCTCTCGTCGTGTTTCAACCATTTTTAAGAGGAACGAATAATACAAAACGTTTAATAAAATTTGATAATGTGTTTATTTATAATATAATACAAGCCAAAGTGGTACTAAACCTTTCTGTGACTTTATGATCACTTTTCAAATTTTCTACTGATTCGAATTCGTTTGGAAAATCTCGTAGTGCTCAATAATTCAGGAGTTTTTTATAAATATGTGTGATTTCCGAATCAAGAAAGGTAAAATATCTGTTAAAATTACAATCAGTTAAATAAAATTTGATGAGTCCATTGTTTATTTGGGTAAGGTCTTTTTGTCGGACTAATTTTTATTTATTTATTTTTCTGTTAATATTCTCTATGACTGGCTCTAGGGAATATAAGTGTTTGATTTGTGCTTCGAGTTCTAGTAGTTGTTGTTTTTGTGTAGCGTTTTCTCTTTCAAGCTCCTCAATTCGTCGCACTATTGCCTAATAATGGAGCCTAGAGTACGCAGTTGGATTATTATTCGCCTTGGACTTTGGCATCTACAGCATATTGCGGGGTAAACTAATATAAATTTTTTTTGCACCCATTTAAACACTCCACTTTACGATTCCGAGTCCCACCAGGGGTACGACTTACGACTTCCCTTTCTTTGAGTATAACTCCGGTTAATTGGTGGTGGTAACAATCGGCTAAGAATATTATCTGTACCGAGGAAACTCTAAGATTAGGAACCAACACACAAACAATGATAGTGTTTATATGTCGGAGGGCGGGTTCGTTGCCCTGTGTAAAAGAGCGAAATTGCTCAGATTGCCGATTATATACAATATTTAAAATAATTATTAAGTTTCAAAATTTATCTGTTAAATAATCAATTAATTCCTGCACCATATACAGCAATTGTTTATTGATTATTACTTTATTGAATTCTCCTGAATATTCCCTTAATTTAATCAATTTAATGATTAGATATCTTTTTTTAACTTATTCAATATTTTTCTAATCTATTTTTTTTTTTAATTTATTCCTGTCCCTTTTTGGGGTACAGATAATATTCTTAGTTTAAATAAACGATTTCAAATCTTAACAACTATTTTTCGAGTTTTTATCTTAAACTATAAAAGGAACTCGCAATCTTAGGTGGAGGGGAAGGTTTGCTTAAATAAGTACAATCAATTTATTTTTAATTATCTTATATTTATTCAATCATATGATTCTAAGGAAATTATATCTTCAATTTTTACATGTATCAATTATATTTGAGTAATCGCAATTATTTACGTTAAAAATAGAAAAAAAAAATATAATATACTCGATAATTTACTTAAAATTTATCCGCCCTTTTAATAGAGAAACTTACATAAATGACAATTTGAATTTTCCCTCCTTAATATCTCGGCTTAAACACGTTAGGTTAGAATAATACGAATTTTTATTACAACCACGGAAAGTTAGTGTTAGGTAACTACCTATCCTACCAAGTCACGTAAGGTTAGGTCGTTCTCAGGGCCCTTGGGTGTCTTGAGCACTGCTCAAGTCGTCAACCCAGGAACTTCGCCTAAGAACATGGTCGCTAACCCTAGTGCCTCGACTACTTAGGGATGCGTCGTCTCCACGCTTAAAGCGGTCGAGCACCGAAAGTCCAAGTAGATACTGGTTGGTGAAAGTGTTACCTGTTGATGGTGTTCAAGCTTACTTTTCAGCTATCAGCGTTCGTACTTCGTCTCTTTCTCTCCCTTTGTGCTCGTCGCGGTATTATACCGGTGCACGGGAAAATTCCAGGTCTGGGTGAGCAACGGAGTTTCCGCGTCCCAGGCTCGCTGGAAAAGGAACTGCTTTTGCATTGCGCACTGGTGCCTTTTATGCTAACGTTATTTCCTTTTGAGTAGCAGGTTTTTCCGCGCTCTAGCGTTTTCTTAACGTACTAGACGCACATTCCCTGCGCGCAGCGTTCAAATTTGAATTTTAAAATAGGAATTTTTTATAAAATGAAATATATGTATGTACAAAAAAAAATGTGTACTATTGAATTGTCTATTAGACGGATTTTTTATTATAAGAAGATATAATAAATAGAAGAATATAAATATGAATGTAAAGCGTGTATTATAAATTCTAGGTGATAGAAGTGCCCCCTTGCATCTGCCCCCTCTAATTTGTGAAAATAAAAAAAATGTTTTTCTTTGAACAAATTAGGTTTGAAGTAATGAGCTTTATTCATTGTTATTTACATCGGTTTTTTGTTTTCAGTATTTCTGAATGTTTGTACTGGCTTGAACTTTTTACGGAGGCGTTGTGGTCGAGGCTTGTTTAAGGGATGGAGTTGTGTGATGGTTTTTGTAGGTGTAGTGATGGGTGTGGTTGTAGGTGTCAATTTGAGTTCGGGTGGTGTGTTTATTGTGTTTTCATGTGTTGTTTTTATGTTTTGTTGACTGAATTTGGAATGGGGTGGGATAACTATGATTGATTTGATTTTCGGTTGTGTGGGTGGGATGATGGGTTGGTTGATTCTAACAGGAGCGCAGTCAAAGAGTCGGGAGCCGGTTATTTTTGTTTTGCTTGGTGGGGGACCGAAAAGTGTGTTGAGGGCACTTCGTAATTTTTTCTCATTAATTGGGGTTATGGTTGGTGTTTCATAAAAAAGATGAGTCGGAAGGGGTGGTGGGGTTTGGGTTAAAAGTGGGGGAAGTAGAATCGTAGGAAGGATAGATTTAGAGGGTGCGACGATTGGAGCCTGAGTATCTGTTGGGTGCGGGAGCCCCATGACCCATTGCTCCACTCGTATCTGCTGGATCTTCATCATTTTTTGATGTCTCTCCTTTTCCCTTTTCATTCCTGCCATTGCAACCTGTCCTCGTTGGTCACGTGGCGCATGGTATGGTGTTTGGAGTTGTTTCTCCATTTCTTTCGGTTTTTCCATTTTTTTTTTTGATTCTCCTTTCAGCATTTTTCCCCATCTATTAAGGGTTTGTTATTTATGTATTTATACTTATAAGGTTGATATTTGTCCCAAACTACTGACGACACTAACAACACATTTTTCTTCACCTCATGCTGTTTTTATTATATTGTGAGGCGCTCGAGGTCCTCAATCGCGATGTCATTTTCGATGTCGATGTAATCATCGTGTGTCTCAGTATTCGTTTTTCGCGGCGGATTTTCAGTAGGTGACTGTGGTGAGTTAACCGGACCTTCTGATGGACCAGGGTCCATTTGTGATTGGTTTAATTCCCGTAATAACGTCTCTAGGCGTTGTTTAGTCCGCTTTATTTTGCGGTTGAGCCGTTGTTGTTGTCTCTTTGTCCTCATTCTGTGTAAGATAAGGACGCAATTTAATACCATGAAACATTCCCCTGATTTCATGTTGGTCGTTTATTAAAATAAAGGTGGAGTGATTTATAATTTTTGTGATGGTATACGGGCCTTCATATAATTCTAAAAATTTAGCAGTAATCCCGCTTTCCGAAAACGATACTGGGTTTGTTTTTATCAGGACTAGACTTCCTAACTTAAAGTCTGTGTGTTTCTTTAGTGTGTTCTGTTTATCTGCCCTTTTTCTTCCTTTTCTTTCAATCCTATTAGCTGCTAAGTTGACTTTATCAATGTAGGGTATTGGTGTTTTATCAGTGGCCTCGATATGCTTATGCCAAAATCGTATGGGCAAGGTGTCTAGTTGTAAGTCTATAGGGGTATATTCTGTTGTGTCATGGTGGCTTTTATTTATACAATTTTGGATAAAATCTACCCAGTTTCCTCAATTTTTATGTTTATCTTTGACTAATACTCGAAAGAATCGCCCCAGCTCCCTATTCACCCTTTCAATTGTATTACTTTGTGGGTGTCGTATAGAGGAAAAACAAATTTTAATCCCGGCTTCTTCGAGTGTTTTCCGCCACTTATTCGCGGTGAACTGAGTTCCGTGATCTGATTGTATACGATTAGGTTTACCATATGTTGGGAAGTAGTGATTGAATAATTTTTTAATTGTTGTTGTCGTGTTGGCTCGCCTAATCGGATACAATACCACAAATTTCGTAAAAACATCGATTACAGCCAAAATGTGGCGCACCCCTCCCCGTGAAATGGGCAATGGTCCATAGAAATCAATCGAAATTAAATCTTTGGGTCCATCGGGTATGATTGGTCGTGTTTCAAAATGTGATCCCGTAGTATATACTTTTGTTCTTTGACACGTATCGCAAGTACGAAGCGTTCGTGCTGCGAATTTTTTAAATTTTGGATATGCAAAATCATCTTTGAGCATTGCTACACATTTATTGGCCCCAATGTGTGCATATAACTCGTGTACTTCTATAATAATTTCTTTGGCGAGGCATGTTGGTAGGAGAATTTTCTTTCTATGATTACATAATTGATAGAGGGTTTCTCCTTCCAGTTTATACCGGGTATATTCATGTCCATTCTTTATCTTTTCTTTGATTGCGCGTATTCTTTTATCCGTTGATTGTAAGTTTGATATGTCTTTAAGTTGTTTTAATATATTATTATCCGGTTTTCTAGTTAATATTGTAAATATATTAAATTCCTCAACCCTGTTTTGGTCCTTTTCATACGCGTATCGACTTAATGAATCGGCCGCAACGTTTTCGCTTCCCTTGATATATGTTATTTCAAAATTATAATCCTGAATTGAAAGCATCCATCGCGTTAATCGGGCACTTAAAAATTTGCATGACATTAAATATGATAACGCACGATGGTCACATTTAATATAAACCTTGGTACCCAGAATGAAAGAACGGAATTTGTGTAATGCCCAAACGATAGCTAATAATTTAAGTTCTGTAGTAAAGTAATTTTTCTCCGCCCCTTTTATCGTACGACTGGCCATGTATACTACCCTTTCGTTTTCATCTTGATCTTTTTGGCATAGGATAGCTCCAAGTGCAATATTGCTTGCATCGGTATATAATACAAAGGGTTTGTTTAAATCGGGGTGATTTAAGAATAAATCATCGTGGAACAATTCCTTTACCCGGTTAAAGGCCTGTAAATGTTTGTCTCCCCAGTTCCAAGTTTTTTCCTTGCGGATCAATTCCAGTAATGGTTCCATTTGTCCCCAAACACTATGTGAGAATTTGGCACAAAAGGTTACTAACCCTTGAAATCCTTTGATTTCTTTGGCGTTTCTGGGTATTGGAAAGTTTTTAATTTTTTCTATTTTTTCCGGGTCGGGTTTAATACCATGTAGGGATAGCATATGTCCTACAAATTTAATTTCTTCTCGACAAAATTCAACTTTTTTAAAATTTATAGTTATATTTTGGTTTGAAATTCTTTCAAAAAGTATCCTGAGGTGGTTCAAGTGTTCAGGAAATGTTTTGGATACACATAAATAATCATCTACAAAATCGATTATAAAATCTCTGATGCCATTGAGTAAAAAATCAGATGCTCTAGTTAAAGCGGCGCTACTTATTTTTAAACCGAAAGGCACAACTTTGAAATGGTACGTTCGTTTTTTATGCGAAAATGCCGTGTATTTCCGTGATTCTTTGTGCAACGGGATCTGCCAAAAGCTTGTTGTTAGATCAACGCTTGTCATTACCCCAATATTACTACATTTCCTTAACACTTCGTCCATTTCCTCCGCTCCATCGTGATCACTTAATAGTCGTTCATTTAACTTTCGTGCATCAAGACATATTCGTACCGAACCGTCAGATTTTGAAACTATAGTAAGCGGGTTTACGTATACGCTATCCGAGTGTTCTATTATATTAAGTTTAAGCATTCGTTTAATCTCATTATCGACCTTTTCTTTAAGCTTGGTGGATACAGGGTAAGGGTATAAAAAGTGAGGTTCATCATTAGTGACTTTTAATTTGTCTGTGTATGACTTAAATTGTCCCGGTTCTTTACTAAAAATATGTCTATAATGTTTTATTAAGCATTCAAGTTGGTTCTTATGTGTATTATTAATGTTTTTTAGCTTTTGTAATTTCTCAGATATCTCGTTGTCAGATATTTGTAAATCTGTAACCAGAACCTCATCACTGGAATTACTAAGCTCTAATTCGTTTTGAATAAAGTCTATTGTGTCTAGTTCTTTTATATATGTATTAAATTGTATTACTTTATGTTTGTGTTCATAAGGAAAAATAATTTCGTCTTTGTCTAAGTGGATTTCTACTTTATTTTTCTTTAAAAAATCAATTCCTAGTATGCAACCACGAATCAGTTTTGGTATTATAAGAAAATCAATTTCCAAATGAATATTTTTTATTTTTACTTCTGCTCTGAACTGTTTTTTAACTTTAAGTGATTTTTCACCGATAAAACCGCATGCTTGGAATCCAATTACCGGAAGGGTAGGGAAAATTTTCCATGCATCGTTATATTTTTCATAAATGTCTTCGGATATACATGTGAGTTTACTCCCCGTATCTATTAAGGCCTCTAGTCCAACGCCTTTTATCTCAATATTGATTTCCGGGCATTTAAAAGCTTTATTGGTTAACAGATTCTCGCTGTGTGGTTCTTCTAGCAGTGTCTGTCTTAAATCTTCGAATACTGTATGTATTTCCGGTTTGACTACTGAACAATTTTTTATTTGATTTTTATGGCAAATTGAGTAGGAATGGCATGCATTTGTAACAATATTGGACTTATTCTCATCAGTCACTTTTTTTTCAAGCTGGTTATCAAATGGAACCATAACTGTATATGTACGGGGTATTACCCATTCTTGAGTCTTGATCAGTGGATTCAATTGATTATTGTTAATTTTTGACATTATTTTTAAATTTTTATTTACATACGGTAGCGTGGAAGTATGTAAGGTGTTTGTGTTATTTTTTTGTTCGGGCTTGGATTCATATTTTTTTAGTATATTTGTCTTTGTAATGCCCCCTCTGATCGTCGTATCCCATGAAGTATAGGTTTGATAATTTTTAGGGGTCTGGGATACAAGGTCTATTCGTTTTCCTGATTTGGGATTTCTTCAACTATATTTATTTGAGTTCCCTGGGTCCCTCGATTGTATGAGCTACTTTGTGGTCTTTCTACGTATGGTTGATTGGAACTATTATTGTTGCTGTTGGTTTGTTGGCCTGAGTTCGTATTTCGGTTTATGGTGGTGTTACTTGTATTGTTACCGTGGTCACGCCAATTGCTATTGGGTGGGTTTGGTGTTGAGGCTCGGAAGTTGCTATGATTCCGCGTAGGGCTTGAGTTTATTTGTCTCCCGGAATGTATGTATGAATTTTCTCGAATCGTAATTGAGCTATTTAACGCGCCTACTGCATCCATAGAATCTGAGAGTTTTATGAGATCGTCAATTTTGTCAATTTCCCGAAGAATTATAGACTGTTGTATGACTTCGTCAAAATGATTTGCGAATTTCTCAACGGCCTCCGCTTCAGTGGGCGGTGCTGATAACATTTTTACGTAACTATACAAATTTAACACGTATTCGCTACGGCTCATATTATTTGTGGCTTCGTATGCATTCCATTCGAGCGCTCGACGAACTTTAGCTTGTACCGTTGCATTCCAATATTTATTTAAAAATAAAGTTTCAAAATCATTCATGGAATTTATTCTTTCTTCGGTGTGCTCAAACCAATCAAGTGCCGAGCCTTTTAATGCTTGAGATAATACTAATTTAATCGTGTCGGTTTCTATGGAAGTTATTTCAATGTAAGTTTTTAAGGCTTTAAGGAATTTGATTGGTCGATCACTTACAGCTGCACTAAAAGTGGGTAAATCTACTTTCAATTGGGAAACTCCTCTGCCTTGTACGTTATTTAATTTTCGGGTGATGATCGATTCCACGTCTTTTTTGTGTTGGGCGATAGCCTCGTATATGCGATCATCTTCCTGTTCTTAATTGACTATGGCTTGTGTTTATGCCATGACTGTTTGATTGAGTTTTTGAAATGTTTGTGTTGTTTTTCCTATGTTAAGTGCAAGTTGATCGAATTGTTTATTTAAGTTATCGAGTATTTCTGATTGTCTCATGAGTTCTGCCTGACGTTCTGCGTTTTTAGTACGTATTTGATTTTGTGTTTGTGTGAGTCGTTCTATATGGGTCTCCAGTGCATCGTACGTATGTGTAAGTCGCATCGATTGTTCTTTCAGTGTGTTCGTTTGTGTAATAACTCTATTTACTTTTTCGATGATTTGTTCCGAATTATTCTCGGGGTTGAAAGGTAGAATTTCAGCCATTAGCTGCTTTTGGAACTCTATGACCTCGAAAATATTTCTATCATTTCCACCTACTGTATTTGACTGAGGTGACTCCTATAATGGGAAAATTCCACTTAAATTATCTTCGTTTTCCCCGTAAATCTGAGATGTTACTTGTTGTGTTTCTTCATTATTGCCCTCTCGTCGTGTTTCAACCATTTTTAAGAGGAACGAATAATACAAAACGTTTAATAAAATTTGATAATGTGTTTATTTATAATATAATACAAGCCAAAGTGGTACTAAACCTTTCTGTGACTTTATGATCACTTTTCAAATTTTCTACTGATTCGAATTCGTTTGGAAAATCTCGTAGTGCTCAATAATTCAGGAGTTTTTTATAAATATGTGTGATTTCCGAATCAAGAAAGGTAAAATATCTGTTAAAATTACAATCAGTTAAATAAAATTTGATGAGTCCATTGTTTATTTGGGTAAGGTCTTTTTGTCGGACTAATTTTTATTTATTTATTTTTCTGTTAATATTCTCTATGACTGGCTCTAGGGAATATAAGTGTTTGATTTGTGCTTCGAGTTCTAGTAGTTGTTGTTTTTGTGTAGCGTTTTCTCTTTCAAGCTCCTCAATTCGTCGCACTATTGCCTAATAATGGAGCCTAGAGTACGCAGTTGGATTATTATTCGCCTTGGACTTTGGCATCTACAGCATATTGCGGGGTAAACTAATATAAATTTTTTTTGCACCCATTTAAACACTCCACTTTACGATTCCGAGTCCCACCAGGGGTACGACTTACGACTTCCCTTTCTTTGAGTATAACTCCGGTTAATTGGTGGTGGTAACAATCGGCTAAGAATATTATCTGTACCGAGGAAACTCTAAGATTAGGAACCAACACACAAACAATGATAGTGTTTATATGTCGGAGGGCGGGTTCGTTGCCCTGTGTAAAAGAGCGAAATTGCTCAGATTGCCGATTATATACAATATTTAAAATAATTATTAAGTTTCAAAATTTATCTGTTAAATAATCAATTAATTCCTGCACCATATACAGCAATTGTTTATTGATTATTACTTTATTGAATTCTCCTGAATATTCCCTTAATTTAATCAATTTAATGATTAGATATCTTTTTTTAACTTATTCAATATTTTTCTAATCTATTTTTTTTTTTAATTTATTCCTGTCCCTTTTTGGGGTACAGATAATATTCTTAGTTTAAATAAACGATTTCAAATCTTAACAACTATTTTTCGAGTTTTTATCTTAAACTATAAAAGGAACTCGCAATCTTAGGTGGAGGGGAAGGTTTGCTTAAATAAGTACAATCAATTTATTTTTAATTATCTTATATTTATTCAATCATATGATTCTAAGGAAATTATATCTTCAATTTTTACATGTATCAATTATATTTGAGTAATCGCAATTATTTACGTTAAAAATAGAAAAAAAAAATATAATATACTCGATAATTTACTTAAAATTTATCCGCCCTTTTAATAGAGAAACTTACATAAATGACAATTTGAATTTTCCCTCCTTAATATCTCGGCTTAAACACGTTAGGTTAGAATAATACGAATTTTTATTACAACCACGGAAAGTTAGTGTTAGGTAACTACCTATCCTACCAAGTCACGTAAGGTTAGGTCGTTCTCAGGGCCCTTGGGTGTCTTGAGCACTGCTCAAGTCGTCAACCCAGGAACTTCGCCTAAGAACATGGTCGCTAACCCTAGTGCCTCGACTACTTAGGGATGCGTCGTCTCCACGCTTAAAGCGGTCGAGCACCGAAAGTCCAAGTAGATACTGGTTGGTGAAAGTGTTACCTGTTGATGGTGTTCAAGCTTACTTTTCAGCTATCAGCGTTCGTACTTCGTCTCTTTCTCTCCCTTTGTGCTCGTCGCGGTATTATACCGGTGCACGGGAAAATTCCAGGTCTGGGTGAGCAACGGAGTTTCCGCGTCCCAGGCTCGCTGGAAAAGGAACTGCTTTTGCATTGCGCACTGGTGCCTTTT
This sequence comes from Copidosoma floridanum, assembly GCF_000648655.2. The sequence goes on from NW_019379631.1 coordinate 78,661, forward strand.
ATGCTAACGTTATTTCCTTTTGAGTAGCAGGTTTTTCCGCGCTCTAGCGTTTTCTTAACGTACTAGACGCACATTCCCTGCGCGCAGCGTTCAAATTTGAATTTTAAAATAGGAATTTTTTATAAAATGAAATATATGTATGTACAAAAAAAAATGTGTACTATTGAATTGTCTATTAGACGGATTTTTTATTATAAGAAGATATAATAAATAGAAGAATATAAATATGAATGTAAAGCGTGTATTATAAATTCTAGGTGATAGAAGTGCCCCCTTGCAGCCTTATATATTAACTGTTACAAGTGGTCTAATTTTCCCATATAATTTTATTCGACCATAACAAAAAATGTTGTAACAATTATTTTACTTACGATGTTTATTTTAATTACATACTCTTAAATGTCTTTTTAGGTGCTCTGCTTTTACATAACCTTTTTCCAAAATTTTGACAAATATTTTTTTGAACGTTTTTTTCATGACTTTTCAAATGTCTCTGTAATTGATGTTTTCGCATTTAATACACTTAAATTTTTTTTCTAGGTTTTGGCATTCCTTTGTGTGACGCAAATAGTTTTTCTTGTCTAATATTATAATGCTACACAGATTACATACAAAAAATTTTTTTTTGTGAATTTTTTCGTAAGATGATAGACACATTGATTTGAAAATTTTGAGTTACATTTGTCACGTTGATAAAATTTTGCATCTACGATGGTGTATCTGAAAACATATTACAAAAAACGGATTGTTTATAATTACATAAATCTGGGTACTAGACGGTACTGAAATTTGCTTTTTTGATGAAAGATAAAATTTGTAAGAAAATATAAAAATAGTAATGAACTATAGAATAGTTTTTCTGTTATTCTAAAGTTTCATTCCAAACAATATTTTTAATTTCAAATTTGTTTTCTGATTTAATTTGGATGAAAATTTTTTTGGGTTTCTACATCTAGACAATGCAACATATAATTGCCCATGAGAAAATGATGGTTTTCTAAGGTATACTCTTAAGGTATCAAAACTTTGACCTTGAGATTTATTGATAGTCATAGAAAAAGCTAAGGTAAATAGAAATTGTTTTCTGTACAATATAAATGGTAGCGAAGAAGAATTGTTTGTTTGTAGTGTTATTCTTGGAATAAAGACTTTA
>NW_019379631.1:83573-104669 GCF_000648655.2 Copidosoma floridanum
TCCGATCACCTACTTGTGCGCAAACGGTTTATCTGAACCCTACCTTACCTTCCGGATCATTCTTACGTGCCGACGCTTCGACACTTACATTCTCACATTCACTCGTACGCACGCTACATTTCTGGTCTAGGTGTGTGCCTCCTTCTCTGGTTTACCGTTGGTCGTTTCTAAAACACACGAAGATTTCGGTTATGCGAGGATCCCATTAAGAACACTAATTGGTTTCAGAATAGGGGCGTCGACAGTGACGTGCAAAAATTGTGAAGCAAATTTTGCCACGTCACACTGTAATTATTCATGTAGTGGTTTTTTGCTTCGGCATATCTGTAGCAGCACTGACTTATTCCTCCTCTTATATCTTTTTCAATAAACATGAACATGTCAACGTCAGTAATGAGTTCTAGTAAAATCTGTGAAAAAAAGGTATAAATTTTATTTTTTTATGTTATATATATACAGTAAAACTTAATTTGGTTTTATACAACATAGGATCCCAATTAAAGCCTGGTATTGTAAAATAGTAAGTAGCATCTAATTAGTATACCTCTAGACAATTATTTCTAAAGTTTTCAAGAACTTCTGCTAATAGAAGTACATCAGTCTTGAGGTATAAATCTGGATACTGTCCGAGATTTGCTATATTCAATATTTTCCATATAGTTCGAGCATGTAAGTAATCCCCAGTACTTATGTGTGTGTCATATAATTTGCTATAAAAATCATTTTTTGATGGAAGCACAAATTCTTGGAGTTTTTCGAATGATGTTAGATAATCATATGGAAACACACTCTTTTTTTTGAGCAATTTGATTTGATCCATGGTGTATGTATCGTCTTGAATAAACGTATTCTCTAAAATGTCATGTTGTTCCAAATAGGATGCCAACTTATCTAGCGATGAAGGTAAAAATCGATAAGAGTCAATAAAGCATAAGTTGATTCTTGATCACTCAACATATTTTGTTAAAGAAACGTATTGTTCTTTTGTCTGAGGTATTACTTCTATTCTTTCAGAAAAATAAGTAGCAAGTTCTTGTATAAATAAGTGCGCATTATAGTTACTTAGGTTGTGAAAAGCTATGGGTATTGTACGTAAGTCTTGATATTTGAGATTACATTTATTATGGGTAGGACCTTGGTATCTAATATAAAAAAATTTATAAATAACTTTGAGGAGGAAATAATATTTGTAAGAAAAGTGTAAAAAAACATTTACCTTCCAGTAATATGACAATGATTGTAAACTTTTTCATCATTTTAAATATTCTTCTCACATATATGACATTTATCCGCGTTAAAAAAATCGAAGTCTTCTTCTTCAGCTAGTAACATCATTAGCACTGGATTGTTATACATACTTTGTAAATCTCCGGCGAGATCTTGCATTTCTTTCACAAACCAGGTAGCTGAATTCTCACTGCTTTCTGTTTCTTTTCTATAGGAAATTTATCGTGATTAAGCATCGTTAAAACTGCACTTTACGTTATATCTAACACTTAATGCTTCATGGTGTTGTATTGCTCGCTCACTATCGTGTACAGGTTTTAATAAACACTCAAAGTCTGCGTAAACTATAAATGGCACTTGATTTTTATTCTTATAATTTTTAAATTTTAAAATGTAATCACCACATTTTGGCAAGCTTACTTTACATTTATTTACTTTAACACACTCTACTGTGTGTATAATAAGTTTTTCATTAGTTATAAAGTAATGCAAATAACGGTCGCAAATGTATGTTTTACGTTTACATTTAGTAAGAGAGCATCTTACAAGCCGAGACAAATCTTTAACCCACTCATAATTACAATGGTATTCATCGTCATTCGTATGACTAACCTTGCCCTCTAAACTTTCTTCTGACTCAACATCTTCTTCTTTGTATGTCTCTTCTAGAAGCCCATCATTATTAGCATGGTTCAGATCATAATTTATCTTTTCACTCTCTTCTAGATCGTCTTCTACATCATCATCATCATAATCATCATCATGATCATCATCATAATCATCATCATCATCATTATCTTTATCATCATCATCATCATCATCATCATCATCATCACCACCACCATCATCATCATCTTCTTCTTCTTCTTCTTCTTCTTCTACCTCTCTCAACATTTCAGAATAATTAAAGTCATCATCTTCGTTGTTAAATTTTTTTTGTTTTTTATTTGTTTTTTCCTTTTCATTCATTTCCGTATAGTGACTTTCTATAAGTAACAAATTCACGTGTTTAGGCTTTTTTTTAGCTGTTAAATAAAGTGGAAATGTTTTAAAATTATTATTTCTCTTTTCTAAAAAATATACATTAACTGAAACACCATTTTTTTTCAAACTTCGGTACTTGCTTCGGTTGCACTGGAAATTTTATCCGAGTGAAATCGTAATCATTTTCATATTTTGTATAATTCGAGACTCGACTCGCATTTTTACTTGAAGGATGTAGTGCTGACAAAACGGCCCATTTGAAACATTGGTGATTCACATTTTTAACATTAACGCAAGTTTTTTTTAAATAATAGAACTAGGTAGTTCTATGTAAAAACTACCATTTATAGCCTGATATTTATTTATATTTAATACTAAATTTATACTAGAGTGCAAAGTCCACCCAGAATCTCGTTCTTGGAATTCATCAATGTTGGTAGCAATGGGTTTCTGAACATTATTTCCAAACCATTGATGTAAATTAGTTGTATGAAAAATACATTCCGATTTAGTGTTAAAGTACTTAACTTGAGTAGTCTCCGTATCATTTTTTACTAAGATAAACTCTGCTGCTAAAACTGCGTTATCTTTTGAAGCATGCTGCTGATTTTAAATTTCTGCTCTGCATAGGCAAAGAAAAGCAAAATAATAGGTTGAATGGTACTTGCGTTGTTATTTCTCTTATTAATGCGAGTGATTGGATAGATTATTCATAATAATTGTTACCTATATTATTTTTTGATAATAGAATATTTTGATAAGAAAGTTTTTGCTTATGCTTATTGTAAAAATTACTGTAAACAATACTGAACGATGAAAGATAAGAATCACAATTGCAAGTGAAACCACACAGGTTCTTCGAAGGCCATGGAGGCAAACATGGCTGTAGAACTAGTACTGAAAATTAACGATTTACTTTAAGAAAATTCTGAAATTAAGTTAATCACAGGTGATAACGATGTATCTTATTTTGCATCATTCAGATGGTTATCACCTTAAAAAATAATTAAGTGGTCTAATTTTCGTCCTATAAAAAAACATTTCATTCGAAATTGTATGATATAAAACTGACAGCTTCTTTCAGAGAATATGAAAGAGAAATCAAAAAAATGAAGAAGACTCACTCTATACGGAAAAAAAGGATGGTACACATGCATACAAGTATTTATAAGATAGGTAATATTTAACGAATTTAGCTCCACGGAAAAAGTTAGAAAAAATTTTAAAAGTGCTTATACAGGGTGTTCTGATTTTGAGCCCGGAAAACTATACCACGAGATAAAGCTCATCAAAAGCTCTCGAAAAACTTCTTACAAAATTTGGATTCGATGGATAATTAACGAGATATTGTTGATTTGATAATCGATCAATTCCTCCAATCACAGAGCACTTAGCTTCAGGAGGCAGGGCCTAAGCATTGTGGAGGGGCAACTACGCACAGCTAAACTCTTTTACGAAGGAGGTAGTAATAAGTATGCCAGGAGACAAGGTTACTGACTGCAGAAATTTGATTAGTTACCGTACCAACGCAAAGTTCAAATAGCAAGGCCGAAGTATTTTAACCGGAGATCTGATTTTTGAGAAATGATTACGCACGTCCACTACGCTTATTCAGTGCATATTTTTTTCTCAGTAAATTTTACAAATAAACAATTCAATTCAAATTTTTTTGAACATGCATCGCCTGATAAAAAAAACCAGAATGTGAGAGGGTCTCCTGCGTTGAGTTCGAATCCTCAGTAAAACTCTTGATCTTTTAACGTTGAACTACTTGGAAATAAAATTTTAATTTTTTGTATACAGTAGAAGGAGCTCATTTCACGCATTTACTTGGTCAAATTTTTTTATTTCATTAAACTTTTTAGTCTGATTTACGAAAATGAAAAAAATAAAAAAAAATAAATGAATTTACGATTAAGCAAGACATGTGCGTTTATGGGGCACACCTCTCTAACGGGTAAGATTTTACTAAAAAAGAATCAGCATTTAATCCATACAAAGCTCGATCGTCTGAAAAATTACAAGTAAATTTAGAAACTCAGGAAAATCTCACGCGTTGAGTGCGATGGTTCAGCGCGCATGATTATGCTTGTTTTTCAATCTGTGTGTCGATGTTGTGCATTTATCGCAAAGCTCTTACGTTAATCGCATTATTATCTAAGATGCCAACGTAATTATTCTTAATCTCTCCAACGTCCTCAGGATCAAAATTTAAAGTAGGCGGTACGGTTCAGCATGGTAAGCGTGTTAGATAAGCAGAAGCCCCAATTTTTATTTTTGTTAACTTTTTTTCTTAATTTATGAAGCAACATCCACTTAATTTTAATACTACTTTGAGATGAAAATAAAATTTTTAAAAAAGAAAAGCGCATCCCATGCATTTACTTGGTCTAATTTATTCATTTTCTCAAACTTTATAGTTTTATTTACTTCAATTAAAAAAAATTAATAAATGAAAACAAGACTAAACGCGTCAAGTGCGTTCACGAGGCACACCTCTCGAACGTGTGAGATTTTACTGTAAAAGGATCAGCATTTAATGTATACAAGCCTCTATCGTCTGAAAAATTACAAAAATTACAAGTAAATTTAGAAACGAAAGAAAATCTCACGCGTTAATCGCGATTGCTCAGCTCGAATGATTATGCTTGTTTTTCAATCAGCGTGTCTATAGGTTTTGAACTTCTTAGTCACTGAAGTACTACATGACGAGTAAATAAAAAAAAGTTTTAAAAAACCGTGCATGGAGCTTGTGCATTTATTGCAAAGCTCTTACGTTAATCGCATTCTTACCTAAGATGACAGCATAATTATTCTTAATCTCTTCAACGTTCTCAGCATTAAAAGTTGAAGTATGTGGTGCGGTTTACCCTGGAAAGCGTGTTTTATCATCAAAAACCCCCATTTTTCTCATTTTTTACTTTGAAAACTTTTTAACTCTTTATAATTTCGTGGTAATGTTATATTGACAAATACAAAAAACCATTTAAACCGTTTTACTTAATTATTTTTTTTAGAAATAAGAAATCTAATTTGGATTAATTAGATTAATTTACGTTTTGTTATTGACTCTCCGATTCACTTTATTTGTAGATTGGTCCCGTATTTTTGCCTCCTCGGCTGAACGGTGCAGCGTATCTCGATTTTTTACAAAATCAGTTGCCTGGGCTTTTAGAGATCGTCCCACTTGCGACACGACTGAGACTCATCTACCAGCATGATGGAGCCCCAGCCCATTTTACACGTAATGTCACGAGGTACCTGAACGACACCTTCCCGGTGAGGTGGATAGGTCAAGGAGGTCCAATAGCGTAGCCAGCTCGTTCCCCCGATCTAAACCAACTGGACTATTTTCTGTGGGGCTGCATCAAGGAATCAGTGTACTAAAGTGAACCTGTAGACGCTGAGGATTGCAGACAGAGAATAGTCCAGGCATTCGATGAGGTGCGAGAGAGAGGAATGGCCCAAAGATCTGTCAACAATATTGTTCGAAGAGCTAATTTAGTTGTCGAAAACAACGAAGGACTAATCGAACAGTTGTTGTAAAGATATAACAAAATTCGAAATGTTATTGTAACTATTTTGCAGTCCATTATTATAATTTTTTACAACCTGTTGCAGCTTTTAGAGTAGATAAAAAATGAGGCAGTTAAAGAGTCCTGTAGGACCAGCAATGGAATTAAATTTTTTTTTTAAACACGCCAGATATTTTTAATAATATACTGTTAGTCCGAAACCTGCGAGAAGTGTGACAGGAAAAAAATCTTATAAGAGTAACAGTTACCAAAAGGTTCAAGACCTATGGACACGCAGATTGAAAAACAAGCATAATCATTCGTGCTGAGCCATCGCGCTTAACGCGTGAGATTTTCTAGCATTTCTTAATTTACTAGTTATTTTTCAGACGATAGAGCTTCGTATGATTTAAATGCTGATGCTTTTTAAGTAAAATCTTACACGTTCGAGAGGTGTGCCGCATAAACGCACTTGACGCGTTCAATCTTGTTTTCATTTACTAATTTGTTTTAATTAAAGTGAATAAAACTATAAAGTTTGAGGAAATGAATAAATTAGACTAAGTAAATGCATGAGATGCGCTTTTCTTCTTTGAAAATTTTATTTTTATCTCAAAATAGTTTTAAAATTTAGTAGATGTTGCTTCATAGATTTAAAAAAAAAGTAAACAAAAATAAAAATTGGGGCTCCGGCTTATCTAACACGCTTACTATGCTGAACCTTACTGTCTACTTTAACTTTTAATGCTGAGGACGTTGGAGAGATTAAGAATAATTACGTTGGCATCTTAGATAATAATGCGATTAACGTAAGAGCTTTGCGACGAATAAACAAGCTCGATGCTTGGTTTTTTAAGCTTTTTTTCATTTATTCATCATGTAGTACTCCAGTGACCAAGAGGTTCAAGACCTATCGACACGCAGATTGAAAAACAAGCATAATCATTCGCGCTGAGCCATCGTGCTTAACGCGTAAGATTTTCTTGCGTTTCTAAATTTACTTGTAATTTTTAGATGATAGAGCTTTGCATGAATTAAATGCGGATCCTTTTTTAGTAAAATCTTACACGTTAGAGAGGTGTGCCCCATAAACGCACATGTCTTGCTTAATCGTAATTTCATTTATTATTTTTTGTTTTTTTTTTTATTTTCGTAAATCAGACTTAAAAGTTTAATGAAATAAAAAAATTTGACCAAGCAAATGCGTGAAATGAGCTCCTTCTACTGTATACAAAAAATTAAAATTTTATTTCCAAGTAGTTCAACGTTAAAAGATCAAGAGTTTTACTGAATATTCGAGCTCAACGCATGAGACCCTCTCACATTCTGGTTTTTTATATCAGGCGATGCATGTTCAAAAAAATTTGAATTGAATTGTTTCTTTGTGAAATTTACTGAGAAAAAAATATGCACTGAATAAGCGTAGTGGACGTGCGTAATCATTTCTCAAAAATCAGATCTCGGGTTAAAATACTTCGGCCTTGCTATTTGAATTTCACGCTGGTACAGTAACTGATCAAATCTCTGCAGTCGGTAACCTTGTCTCCTGGCATACCTTTTACCATTTTTTCCGTAAAAGAGCTTAGCTATGCGTAGTCGCCCCTCCATCATGCTTAGGCCCCGCCTCCTGAGGCTAAGTACTCTGTGATTGGAGGAATTGATTGATTATCTAATCAACAATATTTCGTTAATCATCCATTGAATCTAAATTTTGTAAAAAGCTTTTCGAGAGCTTTTGATGAGCTTTATCTCGTGGTATAGTTTTCCGGGCTCAAAATCAGAACACCCTGTAAATAACTATTAACAGATAGCACTTTGTGGATCCGGTTAAATGAACGAATCATTCAACTATAAAGTCATATTACAGCATCCGAAATTAGTATTTTATGGTGGCTGAAAATTTCATTGTTTCCAAGTAGCTATAGCTATATGCCCATAAAAATCTTGATCATACTCTTATTCTTAGTTTGAATAAATAAATAAATGGTATCTAGGAGATTCTACAGAAAATATATGTAAATGTTAACAAGATCGAAGTTTCCATGAAATTCAAAATAAACAATTAATGCCAAATAGAAGAAAACGTACGATTTCAAGAAAGGAAAGAAATTCAAATAAACAGTCCATCAGAAGATCGTGAAGGAATATCGTGTCAGTCAGGGTGTAGTTACTTTAACACTTCTGAATTGATTGACGAAAGTATCTTAATTGGTAATAATCACAACTGTTACCAACTTTTTTAAAAGTTTTAGTTGTACAGTAGCTTTTTCTTGATAAATGGTTTTGGAATAAAATTTTTTGAAATGGTTTTATTTGATATTGAAAGAACCGGTCTTGCACTGACAGGTATAATAATTCAAGTAATCAATTTAATATTGAAAAAAGGTTTTTTGGTACAAAGAAATCGTTTATATTGCTAATTTTTGGATGTATTGCAGGTACTTCGGAATATAATACTTTTGATATTAATATAATACCAAATAAGCCAATGTAATCATAAGCATCTTATGTTACTGGTATAGCAATTTGTGACAGAAAAATTCACATGAAAGGTCAAGCTGTGAAAAGTGTTAATAATCTTAAATGTAACCTTCTTAAAAAATGTAATGCATTGAACTACCTGGAATGTAGACAGAGCTTCTGAAATAAAAAGACAAACACAGGTTCTCTCATGGTTTTCGATAATGTATAATTAAAAATATGAACTTACTCAACAAGTGCTAAATTAATTGGTTATTTAGTGCCATTTAAGATGAAAATAAAATTTTTGAACTCAATAATTGAAAAACTATGAGGAGAGCCACGTTTGCCTATTTATTGAAGGACGTTGCCTACTTACATATAATAGTAACAGAATTTTATGAATCCGCATGAGCAGTTTTTTGGTTCATCTTTTGGGGCAAACTTTGGAATAAGAAACACAAACAACACGTTTTTTATTTACAGCGACGTTTCTTCGACAGGATCATCGACCTCTTCAGGCTTTATTAACAAATTTAATAGTAAATCAGTATAAAAACCAACAAATTATAGATATATACGCAAGCGCTTCGATTACCTTTATTTCAATCGCTGAAGGGAATGATTAAACTTAACGACATGCGTTCACACGCAATTCAAACAAACAAAAGCATTTACGTTACACGAAGTTGTGAACTTATATCACAGCACACATGTTTACACAGATACATCATGAGGTTAATGTATCAAATTAATAGATATTGTCAGTAATGTATATTTTTGAAAAAACTTTCACAAGTATGACTCAATGTGTATAGATCCTCTTTCTTATTTATAATGATTTTCAAATTATACTATTGTCGTCTGACACTATATGGAGCATTTCAGAAATTAGTTGTTTCTTGTATTTTGGCTCATTGTCTAATATTCTAACATCATCCTATTTAAAAGTATGATTGTTAGAAATTTGATGTACAGATACCGCAGATTCGGTTTTTTACTTTTTTTTATATTCTCTTCTCCTCTCTGTAAGTACTTTTTTTGTATTTATTCGCGTTTATTCCATAGTAATATTATATAATATTATATAATATTATATAATATTAGGATTATTAGACAGATGTTTCATGAAAACAAAGTACCCTACACATTTCACTAGTAAATATATAAGAAAAGACTTATGAAAATTAATACTACAGAATCATTAGATCATACATTTGTAACATGCAAAAACAACAATACTATCGGTTTGTCATATTTACCTAACATTTTCGAAAAAATAAAACAAAATTTTGAAAATTTCTTAATAAGCACTATTTCAAAAATAGCAAAAAAATTAAAGCACATTTTTCCATTCGGTAAAGACAAAACAAAAAAGTTAGAAAGCATCAACGGGGTATATGAAATTTCGTGCAACAACTGTCCCGCAAAACATACAGGTAATACAAAAAGAGTACTTACAGAGAGGAGAAGAGAATATAAAAATAATTACAAAACCGAATTTGTGGTATCCGTACATCAAATTTCTAACAATCATACTTTTAAATGGGATGGCACTAGAATATTAGACAATGAGCTAAATGAAAAGAAACAACTGATTCCTGAAATGCTCCATATTGAGTCATATGACAATAGTATGAATAAGAAAGAGGACCTATACACATTGAGTCAAAGTTTTTTCAAAAATATACATTACTGACCACATCTATTAATTTGATACATTGACTTCATGATGTACTCACTTTAGAAAAGAACTGTTCAAAAACTGCACGAATTTCCAAATAAATAAAATCCACACAACTACATATAAACCACAATTTAACGGCAGTATCAAAAGGATGCATCATGCAATCACCATTTTGAGTATTGGCTATGCGCCTATGTCAGGTGGTACCGTCGAGTGAGAAAAAATGTCTCCCACTAAGATCGCCAGAATGCATGAAGTCTTACAGGAAATTTTTTCATAAATTAAAAAAAAGGTTATTAGGAGAGAATTGAACAAGTGAATCAGTGATTTGAGTGAAAATTATGCTAGTGTACAATAATCAATTTTCTTTAGTGTTGTCATGTGTACTCAAAGATTGGGATCAATAAAAATATTGATTGCAAGTGTTATAACACAACATGTATAAGTGCATATATTTGCACATGCTTGCACTTGTGTGAAACTTGAGAAACACGAAAAACTGCTTACATTTATCCATTTGTCACAACACACTGCTCAATCAACATATAAATACTAATGACAGGTTAGATTAACTTTAAAACACTTATATTAAATTTCCATGGATTACTTGTATTCTTTAAAGGCATTCAGTACATTGGCCAGAACTTCTACTTTACCAACTTCTCTATTATAAGAAATAATGGTTAATAACTAATTATTAAGCTGTTGAAATCCAAAATAAGGAGAAGAGCCCCCAAGCTGGCATTTTGAGAAATCAATCGAGTCCAAATTCAATGCAATCCATTGCAAATTGAGAGAGAAAAATTACATTTCCTGCTCATGAAAGAGAGTGTCAGTCTGCATAATCTGAAATGTAACTTTTTTCAAAAAGTAATACATTGAATTATCTAAAATTTGAATTGGACCTCTGAAATAAAAAGGTAAACACGGCTCTTGTCGTAGTTTTGCATTTGTTGAGTTTTAAAAAATTGATATTTGTCGTAAACGGCATTACATAACCTGTAAATCTGCGTAAGTTGAGTAAGTTTATAATTTGAACTGTATATTTTCAAAAACCATGAGAGAACCGGCGTTTGTCTTTTTATTTTGGAGGCTCTGTCAAAATTTCAGATAATTCAATGTAAATATATATTATGTTTTATCACTTGCAATACGTGTTTTTATTTTTCCCAATCTTTTAGTACATACAACAACACCAAACAAAATTTATTACTGTATACTAACATAATATAGACTCAAATCACTGATTCGTTCAGTCAGTTTACTCTTAATATTTTTGAAATTTATTAAAAAAATTTCCGATAGGGCTACGTACACTCTGGCGATCTCAGCGAGGGACAATTTCTCTCACTCGATGGCATCACCTGACATAGGAGCATAACGAATAGTTATTTTGAGTTAAGTTACATCCATTGGCTTGTGCTACTACCTTATTCAAGATAAAGCGGTAATACGAGACATTTTTTCTTAGCCTTTTAGATATGTAATAAAAATGTATGTGTGAGCACAAGTGGCTGATGCGGGCATGACGTTAGATATGTTTCGTACAGCCCAGCCTAGCAGCACGTCATGCTATGGCTTTGCTTTAAACTTTTTGTATTTACATTATGTATTCTTCAAAATTGTTTATTTAATCAATAATATAAAACATTTATCAAAACAACATCCACTGACCACTGGTTTTTGTCATACACGCCGACTACAGATACAAACGAATATAGAAAAAACTTATTCAATGCACTGCAAAAAGTATAACTAACAGAATATAAACAGACAACTTCTTTTTGCGATATTCGGCATGTGATGTAAGGATTAGCAGCCAGATGGGGCAATATGATTGATGAAGGTTGCGAGATAAAGTTAATAGAATTGGAGGAGACTTACTGGTATAATAGTATGCCCAGAAATTTTGGATCTTCTTAACAATAAAAGAAGAAAATAAATGATAATTTCATCAACGATCACTTAAGGAACAGGTAAATAAAGTAAATACATATTTACAAACGACTGCTAGTTCAAAGTGGTACACGTTAAAGTGCGAATATTTTTTTACCTAAAATAGTTTATGATAAAAACAGTTGTAAGGCGTGAGCAGAGTAAGCGCTTGTTATTTCTAAAATAAGTAACGTAATGTGAATGAACGATTAAAGAAAGCTGGAGTGGATCTAATTTGACGCATGTGAAGCTTACGGCCACTAAGCCAAATTTGTGTTCATAGACTTTGCACGGTGATTTTACTCTTAGTATGAAGGTCAAACAGCGTGCACGAGATACATGTGTGTATTCGGGGCCGAGAGGCTGAGAGGTCTTGCTTCATGATGTCTGTGACCTAGCATGATTAAAAAAGGCTTAAAGCTAAAATGCTAACAGCCCTATGCTTCTTCCAAATTAAAATCGTAAAAGAATATGTTTAATTCTTCATGTTATTAAAAAAGAAATTTGGTACTTTAAGTCTATAGATATAAGTGTACATGAATGCGCAGTATGAGGAAAAAAAGTAGGAGATCGATACTACGCTGCAGCAATGTCACGTATGCAAGAGCAGTGGCTCAAGGCAAAGGCGACAAGGTTCAGATGCTCTTGAATAACGAAGCGATAAGGTGTGTGTTACGCGTGTTAACCATATTGTAAAAAAAACAACTGAATTTAAATACAATTTATGTTCGTTAATATTGTGATTTTTCCTTTCTTTTGCCGTTGCCCTCTGGTCTTTCCTCTTCCTGGCGTAATTAATTGGTGCCAAAACCCAGGAATATTCTTCAGGCAAGATAAGGAAGCTTGAAAATTGAGAAGAGAAAGGACACGCAATCCACAATCAAGATGACTAGCAGGAAGTGGTTACGTCTTGACAATGTCAATGCTGGAAAGAAACAACACTGTCCACCACCACCTGTGAGTCATATTCTACCACACTAGAGCTTTGAGACAGCCCAGAATAACCACCTTTGTAAGTCGCCGAGCAGAAGTGAGTCCGAATTGGAGGAGAAAAACAGGCGCAATGGACCAACGGCCAGTTTAACGCATCGCAGGCATTCTTTTGAGACGTCAAGTAATACTGATGCGATCGATCGTTTGGTTGGAGTGTTCGAGGCGACTTTCCGCTCAGTACAAAATTTAAGCTAAAATGAAAGTAATGCGTGTCTGCTTACTTATTCGACTCCGGCTAAGACCTTACCGATATTTTCTAGTAACATTTTAAAACGACATCATTTTAAACAAACCTATGTTACAACGACCGAATCAGGGGGTTATAGTGATCAAGAAAATGCCATTCGTTTGTATTCAGCGTTGCAAGGCGATGCACGTTGTAAATACGTTGTAAATACGCTGTTGGTAACCGGCAGTAACGCGGTGGTCGCTATAAGTACATTATAATTTCACTATAGGAACAAAAAAATTATGGCAAGTACGCTCGTGGGTGAGATCCGTGGTTTGCCATCTCTAGTCATGGGTGAAACAACTCTAATGCGTTTTTGCTTCTAGTTTGCGAAATACAGTGTCAGCGTTAAAACGTCTTGATCTTAAGGGATATTTGCATAGTTCTGATTTAGTTTTGAGTGTAGGAAAAAATGCCTGTCACGTTGAAATATGCTTATGATTGCCATGCAGCCACAGTGCAGGATAACAAGATCTAATTGGAAGAACTTCCTAAATTTTTATATCGGGAAGCGGAATTGGTGGTCTCAGGAATCGCATACAGGTAAAAATAAAAATAATGGGGAGAACCATGTAACCGAGCAAAAAATTAACCGTTCTTCGGCAAATTAAGATGTATCGTTGTAACTATCAGAATCATTTCCGGTGCTGAAAGTGCTTCTCGTACGAGCGAGTGATCCCAAGCACACTATAGATACCTTTGTGACACTAAGCGATGGCTCGATGATCACAATTATTAGTAAAATTAAGCGGCGGAATTGGGTTTGATGGGCGTAGAGATGCATGTTAGTGTTTAAGGAATTGGTGATTAAAGGGGGGCTTATACTGCACGCAAAAAAGTAAATTTTGATCTAACATGTGACAAAAAAAACATAACGTAAAAAATGTACTATCAGTGTCCAACCTGACGGTTTTCCCTCAAAGTTTGTTAGCAGTTGTAGTAAGAATAATTGCAAAGTCCGTTACAGCTGGAAGTATTGATACGCCAGGATAAGTGGCGGCTGTTAGTAGGTAATGAAATTCGTTGTGTAAAAGACTTGGATCTAGCAGCACCAAATACTCAACTGGAATGGGTGGCATATGGTATCGTACGACAGAATATAAAAGGGATGGAAACGACGTTATACTTGTTTGCAATATTCATATGTGTATATATGTATACTGCGTCTAACAGTCAATGCCAGCGGAAAAGTTTACCTCTACTATTAGCATATTAGAGAGAGATAAATGTCCAATAACTCGTACTTTTTCTCTTGCGTCTTGCATAATTATTCAGGTCCCTTAAAATTGGATCTTAAGTTGTTATGTTTAAAATAACTAATATTTACTAACATTTAAACACGTTAAGCAACTAGGAATTAAACTATCAAGACTTCGTTGCTAAAAAAAAAATCATCACTGCAAGCATGCAAGTGCGTTGGAACATTAGGGAGAACCATGTCCAGTTTTTATTTACATTTTAACTAATAATAAACTCCATGTATCTCCATCATCAAATTAAATAATTAAAAAATTAAAAGTTAACAAAAATTACAAATTTATCTTATAATAAAATNTTGCAAGGGCGTGACCAGAAAATATGCTTTCTTATTCGATGATCACTTTCTAGGTGTGCACTCGGGACCTCTTCCTAACACCCCAACTTTGCGTGTACGCAAGAATGGCACCCTCGAATTGACCCTTGTCAAACGGTATATAAGGCCCGAAGCATCTTACTAGTCAGTCTCCATCAATTAATCTCACCATCCTCGACTATCTTTTGGTCTAGGTCCTTTGCTTGACTCGTTTTGGATAAGTTTCTTATGTTGCTCCTTTTAATTGGCGGCACTTTTCCAAGATCATCCTCGATCCCCTCAGTCAAGGTCCTCTATCTCTCATACAATTCATCAGTCAGTTCAGGTTTCCTTCAGTTATTAGCAATTAATAAGACAGTAAGTTAAAATTAAACAAAAATCTTTTTCAACTTCCTACTACGCACCCATTCTTAAGAGTAGCCTTCCCGAACCACTCAGGCTGCTTATTTTTGTGCAAAGGAGCAAGCAAGTAGATCTACTCACGTGTATCTGTGCACCATCTCGTGAAAGTGGCTGGCGTGGGGTTAAACTTTCCTAATGTCATCACCACCTCGCATCGCGGCCTATCTTCATCTATCTGACTGCCTAACAGGAGACATTAGCGAAAAGGAATCCCGAGCAACAAGCGAAAGCTTAGCTCAAAACCTTACGCTTTACGCCGAGGTGACATAATCAATGTAAAAATGTTTAATGAATTAAAATAAAAGCAAAAAAAATTACTCTTTTAAAAATAGCATGCGCCAGCAATATATTTTAATCGGACATATATTTTTGTGACCCCCAGGACACAAGATCCCTATGCAATGGGGTTTCGAATATCTGACCGTTGGCTGTACACTCGATGGGGGCGGGGTTTTTATGATGGTACAGTAATGACGAAAACTACTGTTTATATTTTGTATTACTTATCTGTCTTATTAAACGTATAAAAATGATTAACAAATTGATTTATCAAATATTTTCAATCTAAGGTGAATGTCCCAGTACTCGCTTACTTGAGCAGACGAAATGTCCTAACAGTAGCTTCCTTTTTTTCTTTTGTAGCCCTTCGTTATACTTCCGATTGGGTATACGAGTGAATTTTTATTTAAAAAGTAATTATTTAGTGTCAGACAAACCATCAGATTTCACTATGTTCTTAAAATTTGTATTAAAAAAATCAACTAAATGATCGAATGTTAGGACATAATTGAGTACTGGCAGATCAATCTACATCTTGAAATACAACAATTTTTATTACACAATTATGTATGTAACTGAAATTTTGAAAAAAATAATTAAAAATATCTAATTTCAGATTGCTATCAGGTTTGTTAATGAATTTTTCCACTCCAGTACCATGGAACTTGTTTCTTGGCAGTCACTACTTTTATGAGCAAGTATAGCCTGTCTAAATTCTGGTATTATATATAATGTTCGCAGGATGGAATTAACGTAGTATCTATTTTGTCCAGATGGATTGTCAAGACTAACATACTCTGAAAAGTTAGTACAAATGTTAAACTACACAGCTCCACAAAAAAAAATTAAACTTCTGACCAGACCATGTAAGTCTTATGTTTTTTGGGTCACTGAATTCGAATCCAAGGTCTATTTCATTCCTACACCCTAGGATTTTTCATAACCTCAAAAAATTAGCGTAAAAATCCGGTAATTTCTTCTAAATTCAATCTATTTATTTTTTAATACAAAAAACCATTTGTACTTAATCCTTAAGAAAAAAAATTCATTTTTAAAGTGTATAAAAATCGATAAACTAATTTTGCCTAGCACTGACTGTACGAAGTGCTTGATTTTTGCTTAAGCAATTGTCTTACACTGCTTTTTATGAACATTGTACAAAGTTGTTACTTTAAATATGTATTAATTTTGAGCATCTTAACAATAAAACATTTTCATTATTCCTTGTTTAATACTATGGCAATAGACTATATGCATGCCCTTAAATTTAAATATTAGTATGATATATTCACAGATAATAAAGGTATTAAATACAATGAAATTACTCATAAAAAATTATGGTAGCTGCAGCTGTGACTCTGTAAGATAAGCAGCCCTGCTATGTCCACAAATTTTCACTGTTTGCTTAATTTTTTCACAAATTCTTTTTAAACGGAATGATAATTATTTTCGTATCTTTCAAGGCACTTGATCTTCTAAATCATTTTTGATACTTTTATATAACAATTTAAAAAATTAAATCCTTTTCTTTAACTAAAATTTGATTTTGAGAGCAATGCGTCACAGACGATAGCATTATTAAACAAAATCATGGGAAAAATGTATTTAACTGTAAAACAGCCCAAAAGTTTTGGTCCTATTATGTTTCATAACGTACGTCTATATTAATAAGATACCTATCTTACAAATGTATAAAGCAAAGTGCCAAAAATCGTTGTAATTGCTAACCACGAAGACTAGTAAACCAATTTCGTTGAAATTTTGCATACTGATTCTCTACACTTTCTAAATGGTTTTCCTATAGTTCTTATCTTTAAAAAATTAATAACAGTAGCAATAAGGAAGCTAAAATTTTTTCAAAAATACGCTAGCTTTTTACTTTAGTTCAGTAAATTCAGTAGGATCTGCTATGTGGCGTAAAAATAAAATCGAAGCTATCTGCAACAGAAGTAAGTGGGCCTGGTTATAATATCCCTGAGAAAATTGCCGAATACCACAGTAATTTACTAGTAGTGCCTTAAGTATAGGGTTGCAAGTCGTGCAGCTAGGTATTCCGGCTATCGAAGATACTTTTTTAAAATGGACAAGAAACTTACGTCGAATTCTATCCTGAACCACCAAGAGTAACGAGTGCCGCAAATAAAAGTTGTCTTGAACGCCAACGTCTCCAGCGTACTACGAGGAGATATCTAGGCAGAGCACAATCTACTCTAATTATTTGGAATTTTGTGGCCGTTCTTCCAACGGACCTAGTATTACCAGAGCAGATTTTGCTATAACACTAAGCCAGAGAAGACAACCCTGAGGAGTTCGGGCTGCCACAATGGGTGAAAATTTTATTAGCCTCCTTCTCAGAGGTTCGTCCTCATGATACACCTACAGAATAGGTATTCTTCTGGCCCACTTCCCCAACCAACGGTAAACGGTTAGTTATCCGGGGAACGATCTGAAGACAAGATATTTTTCGGTCAGCGGCATATTTCCCTCCAGCACGTCTCCGTACGCAGAGACTTCAAGGGTAAAAGTCAAGCTACGTGCAACCAGCTCTTAATTATCGAAAATAATAAGGAATGACTGGAAGTATTGCACGGGTCCGTTTCAGGGCGATCATCATTATTTACGTTCCCTAATTAACAATTAATTTTATCGGTTTTTTTGGAGCTATCTAACGTTAAATTAACTGGCCTACAAATACATTTTTACAATCGTTTCCAGCCACTATTGAACCAAGTCAGTCATTTACTTGCAGACGTCATGAGCGGAGTGTTTTGTTGCAAGGCTGGATACTCTGACTACCAAAAACTATGGATAACCCTCTCCACTTTAAGCATTTAACTAGGAATCATCGATCCTCTCTAACGCGCTGGATGAACGTAACAGTGAAGTTATAAAAGAAAAATAAACTTAAGCAAATGGAACAGTCTCCAATAGGTAAGCAACACGAACTAATCTCTCCACCTTAGAACATTAAAACGACTGAACTTTGCAAAAAAGGTGCTTTAGTCACCAACATTTTCAGCGTAACACCAGAAGACGTTGAAAAAGAGCTCTACAACTAGCTCCAACGCTTCAGAGGTTGTAGATTTCTTCTCGATAAGTCTGGTGCTAGAACAATAGGCCAGAGAAGATCACTCTGAGATATCCAGGTAGTCACGTTAGCTGGAAACTTCGGTCAGAAAAGATTTGGCTTATTAGTTCTTTTAAGGGCCATCGAACGTCGAACTTCCATGCCAACAAGTACATTACAACTTTAAAAAGTTGATAAAAAGCAGCCTTCAGGGCTCACGAAAGTTTTAACCATGCCAATTGTCGCAAGAAGGCGAATGGGAACGAGAATTTCAAATGCTTTAAATGTATATAATTTTAAGCGACAAGAAACTGATGCAGAACATTTATCAAGATTAAAACAGTATAGTGATTAAAATAAAAAAATTTGCGATTGTATATTTTTAACCAGTTTAAAATTTTTACGACTTCAACACATAGCCTTTTTTATATGTTATACCGTCCAAACTGAATCTTTTTTAAATAGTAGTTTTTTATTTTAAGAAGTCTTATGAATAGACCAAAATTTTTAACGAAAAACATTTTACATTATGTGTCAACTCACTCAGGTGTTTCATTCAGCGAGTCCCGGGCGAAGCCAGTTGGGGGCTCTGGTTGAAAGATAATCTCTATTCAATTACACAGCTCCAAAAAAAAAAAAAATTAAACTTCTGACCAGACCATGTAAGTCTTATGTTTTTTGGGTCACTGAATTCGAATCCAAGGTCTATTTCATTCCTACACCCTAGGATTTTTCATAACCTCAAAAAATTAGCGTAAAAATCCGGTAATTTCTTCTAAATTCAATCTATTTATTTTTTAATACAAAAAACCATTTGTACTTAATCCTTAATCCGCTTGATCAAAGAAGACTCTAACCATATAACACTTTAACCCAAAAACTTCATAACTATGCAACCCTATAACCCCATAACTACTTAACCCCATGACCTCACCCCCCGAAAAATGAACAAAATATTTTTTTGACCATGCCATGGTATTCTTATGTTGTTTGGGTCACTGAATTCGGATCCGAAGTCTGTTCAACTCCATAGCTTTAGCGTTTTTTGTAACTTTAAAAATGAACTTAAACATCCAATGACTTTTTTTAACTGAAATCCGATTCTTCAATACAAAAAAACAATAAAACATTCAATCCTCAAACCCCTTGACTCGATAACACCTACAGCTCGATGTCTCAATAAAACTGCCTAACCTTAAAAAATAAATTTCAAGAGAATCAGAAATATTTCAATGCTCTTCTGATGTTATTGTTGTAGCATCATTGTTCGCATTTGTTTTTGAATGCAAAGTAAATTGTTTCATTAGTCGCTCACTTTCTTTATGTGTCTGCGCCCAGGGCACCTCCACGTGGTGATGGTGGGCAACGGAGTAAATCCGTGATCCGGCAGAGTCCCTGGGTTGCGAATTTCACGCCGTCATGGCAGGCACACAGAGAAAGTGCGTTACGATGCAGGGAGTCGGAACCCCAGTATCGGCGGGTGGTCAGGGTGGGAAAGCGGGCCCGCATGCGTCGTCATCATGCAACCGCAGCTCAACGATAGTGGGTAACTTGGATAGCGTTGAGTTTAAAACTACAAGAAACTTTCATGCTGTTCAATTTAAAAATGATCCAAACATTTTTTGTTATGTTTGTGCTGATTTTGTAGTTTAAAAAAATCGTAGGAAAATAAACGACAAAGTGGAGAGCATGTACGTGGAATGTTTTGGGACTCAAATATCCGATAATATTACAGAATGGACACCAAGCTTTATTTGTTCAGCTTGTTATACGCAATGAGTAATCGCTGGAATGCCAATAAGAACAAAAGCAAACTACTTATTTCAGTTCCACCAAGATGGAGCAAGCCCAAATCTAAAAAAGATTGTTACTTTTCTCAAATAAACGTTGAGGGTATCAACCAATCAACACGATGTAAAATTGTGTATCCAAACCTTAGTAACATGTTAAAACCTGAATACACGAAACAACTTTTTGAAAATAAAGATTTAACAACCGATAGTGTTAATACAGAATGTAAAGACAATGATGACATCAACATGAATTACACTAGCGAAGACGAAGAGGACGAAGAAGAAGAAAGAAAAGTAGAAGATGGTGATTCAGATGATAATTTTATAAAAGAAAAAAAGAAAGACAACATAGTTACACAGAAATATACACAAGCTGAACTAAACGATCTGGTCAGAAATTTAGGTTTGTCAAAAGAAGCTGCGGAGTTTTTAGCTTCTGATTTAAAATAAAGAAATCTTACAGTAGACACGAAAGTGACAATGTATCGAAACAGAGAACAAAATTTTAGAAAATATTTTTCCCATAATGCTGATTCATCATTATTCTAATCTAGTGATGTTAATGGATTAATAAATGAAATAAAAGAAAACGTATACAAGAGTTCAAGAATGGAGACTATTTATTGATTCTTCCAAGAAAAGTCTAAAAGCAGTTTTACTTCATAACACGAACAAATTTGCCGCAGTCCCAGTAGTCCATTTAACTGTCATAAAAGAGGAATACCCTAACATTAGCATTGTCTTAGAAAAATTATAATACTCGAAACACAGGTGGCAAATATGTGGTGGTCCGAAGATTTTATCCATGATTTCTGGCCAACAAAGTGGATTTACTAAATATCCCTGCTACTTGTGTTTGTGGGACAGTAGAGATAGAAAAAATCATTTAAAAAAAAAAGAATGGCCGAGAAGAACAGCTTTTAATCCTGGATCTGCAAATGTCATCAACGCA
>NW_019379631.1:106599-119028 GCF_000648655.2 Copidosoma floridanum
TTATGTTTTTTGGGTCACTGAATTCGAATCCGAGGTCTGTTCAACTCCATAGCTTTAGCGTTTTTTGTAACTTTAAAAATGAACTTAAACATCCAATGACTTTTTTTAACTGAAATCCGATTCTTCAATACAAAAAAACAATAAAACATTCAATCCTCAAACCCCTTGACTCGATAACACCTACAGCTCGATGTCTCAATAAAACTGCCTAACCTTAAAAAATAAATTTCAAGAGAATCAGAAATATTTCAATGCTCTTCTGATGTTATTGTTGTAGCATCATTGTTCGCATTTGTTTTTGAATGCAAAGTAAATTGTTTCATTAGTCGCTCACTTTCTTTATGTGTCTGCGCCCAGGGCACCTCCACGTGGTGATGGTGGGCAACGGAGTAAATCCGTGATCCGGCAGAGTCCCTGGGTTGCGAATTTCACGCCGTCATGGCAGGCACACAGAGAAAGTGCGTTACGATGCAGGGAGTCGGAACCCCAGTATCGGCGGTTGGTCAGGGTGGGAAAGCGGGCCCGTAGGCGTCGTCATCATATAACCGCAGCTCAACGATAGTGGGAAACTTGGCTAGTGTTGAGTTTAAAACTACAAGAAACTTTCATGGTGTTCAATGTAAAAATGATCCAAACAATTTTTGTTATATTTGTGCTGATTTTGTAGTTAAAAAAAATCGTAGGAAAATAAAGGACAAAGAAAAGAGCATGTACGTGGAATGTTTTGAGACTCAAATATCCGATAATATTACGGAATGGACACCAAGCTTTATTTGTTCAGCTTGTCACGCGATGTGTAATCGCTGGCATGCCAATGAGGACAAAAGCAAACTACTTATTTCAGTTCCAGCAAGATGGAGCAAGCCCAAATCTAAAAAAAATTGTTACTTCTGTCAAATAAACGTTGAGGGTATCAACCAATCAACACGATGTAAAATTGTGTATTCAAACGTTAGTAGCATGTTGAAACCTGAATACACGAAACAACTTTTTAAAAATAAAGATTTCACAACCGATAGTGTTAATACAGAATATAAAGACAATGATGACGGAAACATGAATTACACCAGCGAAGACGAAGAGGATGAAGAAGAAGAAAGAGAAGTAGAAGATGGTGATTCTGATGATGATTTTATAATAGAAAAAAAGAAAGACAATATAGTTACACAGAAATATACACAAGCTGAACTAAACGATCTTGTCAGAAATTAAGGTTTGTCAAAGGAAGCGGTGGAGTTTTTAGCTTCTGATTTAAAACGAAGAAATCTTACAGTAGACACGAAAGTGACAAAATATCGAAACAGAGAACAAAATTTTAGAAAATATTTTTCCCATAATGCTGATTCATCATTATTCTACTGTAGTGATGTTAATGGATTAATGAATGAAATAAAAGAAAACGTATACAAGAGTTCAAGAATGGAGACTATTTATTGATTCTTCCAAGAAAAGTCTAAAAGCAGTTTTACTTCATAACACGAACAAATTTGCCGCAGTCCCAGTAGTCCATTTAACTGTCATAAAAGAGGAATACCCTAACATTAGCATTGTCTTAGAAAAATTATAATACTCGAAACACAGGTGGCAAATATGTGGTGGTCCGAAGATTTTATCCATGATTTCTGGCCAACAAAGTGGATTTACTAAATATCCCTGCTACTTGTGTTTGTGGGACAGTAGAGATAGAAAAAATCATTTAAAAAAAAAAGAATGGCCGAGAAGAACAGCTTTTAATCCTGGATCTGCAAATGTCATCAACGCACCTTTGGTTGATTCATCTAAGATTCTTCTTCCTCCACTACATATAAAGCTGGGCCTTATGAAACAGTTTGTTAAGGCTTTAGATAAAAATGGAGATTGTTTTGTATATTTAAAAAGTAAATTCCCAAACGTATCAGATGCCAAATTAAATGAAGGAATCTTTGATGGATCCCAAATCCGCAAAATGTTTCGCGACAGTGAATTCATAAGTAAGATGAGCGCCACAGAAAAAGTAGCGTGGGTTAGTTTCAAAAATGCTGCTACAAATTTCTAAGGGAAGCATAAAAGTGATGATTACAAGAGAATAGTGAATAAAATGGTCAAAAATTTCGGTAATTTAGGTTGTAATATTAATTTAAAGCTGCATTTTTTACATTCACACCTTAATGAGTTCCCGGAAAATTTAGGTGACTATAGTGAGGAACAAGTGAACGCTTCCACCAGGACTTGAAAGAAATGGAACGCCGTCATCAAGAAAGATGGGATGAAAATATGTTGGCAGATTTCTGCTGGAATTTAAAGCGAGAAGTAGAGGTTCCCGAAAACAAGCGCAAGAGGAAACCATTACGCAGAAGCTTTGAAGACAAAAGACAAAGGTATAGTAAGAGACAGAATGAAGAAAAAAGTTGATGTGATTCTACCAACAAGGGGACTCATGCTAATCAAGCACCCCGAGACGTGAGAGGCAAGGGGACTCACTCTAATTAAGACCCTGAGACGTGAGAGGCAAGGGGACTCACGCTAATCAAGCACCCCGAGACGTAAGAGGCAAGGGGACTCACGCTAATCAAGCACCTCGAGACGTGAGAGGCAAAGGGACTCACGCTAATCAAGCACCCCAAAGGGAACATAAGCCTACTACGTCCACGTCGTTGTTCCTGGGTGAGGCTAAGAGTAGGTTGAATATTAAATACAAAAATCCTAAGATGATGGAGTAGAACAGACCTCGGATTCGAATTCAGCGACCCAAAAACATAAAAATACCATGGCATGGTCAAAAAAATATTTTGTTCATTTTTCGGGGGGTGGGGTCATGGGGTTATAGGGTTGCATGGATATGAAGTTTTTGAGTTAAAGTGTTATATGGTTAGAGTCTTCTTTGATCAAGCGGATTAGGGATTAGGGATTAAGTACACATGGTTTTTTGTACTCAAAAATAAACCGATTGTATTTAGAAGAAATTACCGGATTTTTAGGCCAATTTTTTGAGGTTATGAAAAATCCTAGGGTGTTGGAATAAAAGAGACCTCGGATTCGAATTCAGCGACCAAATAAACATAAGACCTACATGGTGTTATTTTACAGTACTTAGTACATCTAAAATAATTTCGGCACTACTTTTAAAGCGTTACGTACTTGCATTACTCATTTATTACTTTATTTTACAAGTAAGAACATATTTCACAAATAGAGATATCTATCTTACAGAGACTTTGTATTTCCATACCTTGGCTTTGTTCCAGTATTGTTGGCCACCAACTTAAACATATCTTATCATGTCTTATACTATTTTTAGGTTGTCATTAAGTTGTCGGAAACTGTTATTGGAACAAACGGGATGTACGCATTTTCGGCTCTAATAGTACATTACTACGTATACATACGGTACACAACTACTACGGGTAGTACTTAGGTTGTTGTTTAGTATCACTGGCCGACAACTTACGGACAACATAGAAGTGACATATGATGTCTTAAGATATGTTCAAGTTGCTGGTAAGCTGTCGGTTAGCAATACTGCAGAACACAGCCTTACTGCACATAGGTGGAGTCCAGCGCTTACGCCTCACTACCGCGCGACGCTTAATTACAGTGGAGGCAAATTAGCACCTGCACCTGCACACCTGGTGGGTGGGATAACTGGCGCTGATTGTCACTTTTTACATGTTAATTTTATGAAAGCGTCTGGAATTTACACCATCGATGGCCATAGAACTAATGTCTTATAAATTTAGCATGAGGATGTCCAGCAAAACGAGGGCACCTCCAAGTTTGCACGGTGCTAATACAGACTAGCTGTGTTCACCTTACTGATTCAGAGCGCTCTAGAGGAATAGGGAAAGTGAACAAAGCTAATGACTAAGTATTTATTATGAAGTAAGTCAGCTTTTGCCCAAAAATCTAACGTAGATGTAACCAGACGTAGGTTTTTAATAGATAAATACTTAGTGAGGCTGATTTCAGAATAAAATTAAGTGCCAAATGATACTTTGAGATCCACTACTTCAAGTGTTTCTAACCCTCCTGGGGCTGCAAGACCTTGTCGTTAATGGGGGTACCTGGCTTGGGATGGGGTAGGCTCTAAAGAAATGGGTGATAATTCGTCTGAACGTGTGAGGGACTGGATTTCCCCGAAAACAAAAAAAAACAAAAAAGGGGGAACTTTAAAAAATGAATGAAAGTATAAGTGGTGTGTGCATGTAGTCATTAAAGCTCGAAGTAAGCTGTCTGGATCTCCGAATGAAAACCAGCCGACTTAGAAGGCTGGCAGGGGCTGACCCACCATCCAAGCCACTAAGAATCAGCCTACTGTCGTGGTATGGTGATAACCTTGACAGGTCTTAACCACTCTCCACCCCGTCGTGTATAGAAGTAAGCGGTAGTTATAACATTCTTCTCAGATACATGCATCACACTCTTACTAAACAAACACGGGTATACTCACTAGTCGTTTCAGTTTGCGTGCGACGGGGTCTCTCTTTGGCTGGCATGGGGGGTCTGGCAGCGGGTGAAGCCAGACGATGAGGCCCACGTTGGTCTGGGTACCCACATCTGATTTGGCTGCGTGCCTCATGAACAAAAAAAACGTGGTGGGCTGACTAATCTAGGCTTACTATCACTGAGGAGGCTACATGGTGGCACTTTTTAGTGCCTTGTATACGCTAGCTCGTTTTGGCAGGTTGTCTGCACCGGTCATGGGATTGTTTGCCTGGTGCCCGTCTCGCTGGGATGACTGCAGTGTACCAACATATACATACCCTTCACACATACACCACTTCCACACTTTCTCTACACAACGCCAAGGCAGTCTCTTCTGGTGATACTGACGGAGAGTGGTGACTCCGAGCCGGCCCGAGCAAGTAGCGCCTAACTTCGGCAACGGAGTGGGCTGCTACGCTGGTTTTCACCCTTTCCAGGCACTAATTTTTGGAAAAAAAGGGGAGTATTGGCTTTCACCGGTCAACACAATTTTGAGAAGAACTAAAAATGCAGAATATCAATGTGAAACTTGTACCCCAGGCGGTAACCGCTTGGAGGAAATCCGTCGGCAGTTCCGATCCGGTGAGAGCCCGGGTGACTGCCACTGGCCCCACAGATTCAGGGAGGGGCCACAAAGACGAGTCTCATGGCCAATCAGGACTGTTAAACGTTCCATGGCCTGTTTTTGAAGATATAGGACGAAAAAGAAGCGTTTCGAGCATAGGCAGTAACGTCAGTGAGGGCAGCAACTTGTCATTTTTCAGCAACCAGGCCCAGGAGGAGCTTGACTCTTTAGAAAATACTGGTGCTGAGCTTAGAGTAAGGCGATGGCAGCAAATTGAGCAAGTTCAATCAGCAACAAAAGTGATTCAAGAGACGCTGAAAGCAATTAATGATAAGTATGGGAACACGGCTAACGCTGTTAAAAACGGTCTTAAAGCTGCGCTCAAACACCTTGAAGAAGCAGAGGTAATAAGACAACGCTTTTGGCTTCAAGAAGACGCGTTTACTGAAGTGGAGGGAACAAAGTCGAGAAGATTTCCGACAGCATGTTCAGAAGAGAACCCTGAACACTGCCCTTAAGGAAATAGAACAAGTTGAAAAAAACAGGAGTTCATCAGACAGTCCTGAAAAACGGCAACAAGTCATGTCTTCTAAAAAAAAAAAAAAAAAAAAAAAACAGTCAGAGGCCAACAAGAAGAGGTTATCAGTAAATTGTTTCATTAGTCGCTCACTTTCTTTATGTGTCTGCGCCCAGGGCACCTCCACGTGGTGATGGTGGGCAACGGAGTAAATCCGTGATCCNGGAGAATTGCTTCGAATAGTTAAAAATCAGGGAACAAAGGCGAGATAATTTTCAACGACATGTTTAGAAACAAACTTTTAACACTGCCCTTAAGGAAATAGAACGAGTTAAAAGGAACTGGAGCCCACCATACAGCCCTGAAAAACGCCAATAAGCCGTGTATTTAAAGAAAAAAAAACAGTCAGAGGCCAACAAGAAGAGGTTATCCTGAACGACAAAAAAGATCAAAGGAAGAGAAAAGACCCGACAACAAACGTACTGGTCAAGATAGACGAAGGGCAGACCTTTGCTAATGTGCTAAAGACAATGAAAGCGAATTTTGATCCTGACAAGACCAAAGCCGCAGTTAAAAGTGTTGTTACCACAAGGAAAGGAGACATACTGATAAAAGTCAAAGGTGTAAAGGATGCGATTGCATTCTCACAACAAATTAAAAAGTCGATAGCTGGACAGAGAACTGTCAAAACAAGCGCGAAAAAATACTAGATGGATACTAGAGGTCCAAGACCTAGACGCTATTGTCGAGGAAGACGAGGTTAAAGAAGCTTTTGTCAAGACTTTTGGACTAGATAGCCAGGAGCCTTAAGTAGCTCTCTTAAAACCAAACATTACAGGACAGAAGCTGGCATCAATAACGGTGGACGGAGCAACTGCTAGACAAGCAGAGAATGAAGGCAGGTTAAGAGTCGGCTTCGTAAGCTGCCAAATCCGACGAAGAATCGAAGTAACAAGATGTTACTAGTGCCTGGGATATTGACATGTCTCAATCAACTGTAAAGAAGAAAGTAGGTCCAAGCTTTGAATCCGGTGTGGAAGCTGCAACCACCGGAAGAAAGAGTGTTCAAGCCCAGCACGGTATTTTCTATGCTTAACGACAGACAACAAGCAAGAAGCTGGCAGTGGGAGCTTCCCGCTGTTTAGAAAAGCGCCAGAAGAGGCCAGAAAAAAGGTTCAAGCAGGACGCAAATAAAGCGGGAAGGCCTTGAGTAAAAAGGGGGGCTAATGTGAACCCATGCTGCTCTAAGTACTTGTACCTATGAGCAAGGGAAAGCATCAAGCTTATAGTGGTGCTTGCTAAGTAAGCAGCCTACTATGGAGCGTTAGACAGGGTGCTGGTCTTCAGGAATCCCGAATCCTTTTCAGGACTCGAGAGGATAGGTATCTCTAGCAAATGGTGGCGAGCTTGCTCATTAATGCTGTGAGATGCGATGGTCTCCCTGGTGGCTCCACCATGAAGTGATGCTAACGAGGTTCCGGGGTGGAACTGCACCCACGCGGCATGAGGGGGAGGGGGTTTATTGGGTATAGATGGTCCAATAAAAAAAATTCACCGAGTCCCACACTACCACTGTTTCAGTGGTGTACCTCAATGCATTTCCTCTTTCTCCACAAAAAATAAGAAACTTCAAGTATTTCTACTGATAATGAAGCTACCTCGAGAGCTTACCTTTCAAAAAAAGATTGTATTGACTGTTGGTAAATAACAATAGTGATACATATCCGACGATTTCTTCGTATAATTACATTAAATTCACTAGTATTCAAGTTTCATTTATGTGAATTAATTGTTTCACTGACAAATGTACAATCTCAAAAAAAAAAAGAAATCTTTGCAAGAGTAAGATTTCTTGGCATCAGTGATACAATGGGTCGTAAACACTCCAGGGTATCCAATTTCTATCCACGAATTGCCTCTTGGATCGCATGGTTTGTTTGTATGCGATATATTTATTTCCCGTTATGTGATAGCTTATCCTTGCGGCTATTTTGTGCAGCACGATGCACAAGACTTAACTTCAGCTGTTCTGCTACTGTTAATGACACGTTAGCTAGGAGTGAGTTACACTTATATGTGGGTCATTCTTTTACAAACCAAACGAATTTTGCTAAAAATTATCGTCACCTCTCCGATTCAGCTGAAAAATTTTTTCCAGTGATAAATAAGAGATACGTGTCCGACGAATTTTTTTTTAAGCCTATTTTCAATTTCATAAGTTATAAGAAATTTTATAATAGTGGTTATAGACTCATTTTAAACAAGGTATAGCTCCGAATCCTTGAAAGTTGTTGAAACATTTTATTATTTATTTAGTAGAAATTTTTATTAAAATTATATCATAAGTGACTTGTTTTTCAATCTAATCGACTGGATGATGAGAAACAAGTTTTTATTAAAGAAAAAATAAATATTATTGACCGCTGGACAAAAAAGTAATAATAACAATGATAGACATAACATAAACACGTTAACTGTTTTTTGTTCTTCAAATTTTTATATGCCTACATTGATTTTCATTGTTTAATTAATTGTCTGCTGTTATATAAAAATACATTTTTCATCTCTATGATTTTTTGGAATTTTAAAATTTCGCGAGTTAAACCTGCCTACAGTACTATCTATGATTTAAAGTGTTACCCACGCTACTCGTGTACAATTCCCATACTAGAATTTCGTTGGCTTTTGGATCAGCTGTGCGTTTATTTTGGTCTGCTACCAAGACATTCTCACTCGTTGTAATTTAAAGTTAAATAGTTTTTACTTTGTAACAATCCCACGAAAAAAGGCACGTCAAATGCAAAATACTAGTCATCGATCAGACAAAACACTTCTGATTTGAGAACAGTAAATAAAAACCAACTTTTGAAACTGGACTTGGCAAATTCGTCAGATGCATTACAACAAAAAATTTGTTCTTCTTGCCGCTTGAAGTTATCAAAGTTGGAAAAAAAAGATACAAAAAAGAGTGAAAATGAACTACCAGAATTGGTAAGTACAATATTTTGATTATTTTATTGAGTTTAGACATACCTAACCTCTCGTAGAATTTCATGTCGATGTTTAAGTCTAATTTTTTTTTAAGACACTACAAAAGGAAAATTCTTAAAGTGCAGAATCTGATACAAAAGTTGGGAGCAGTGACGGTACATCTGGATTTTCAGGAGATAATCCGTCTTTGCAAAGTGAACGAATAAATTTTTTCAACAAAGGATGAAGCTTCTTAGGATCTTCGCCCATCAAAAAATAGAAACTGTCGTCGAAAAGGTATTTGGAAGAAAAACCAAAACAAACATCGTCCGAAATTCATAAAAAAATTTCTAATTTGAGGCGAGATGATCCAGATGATCTTGAAGCAGATGACGACGAGCCCTCAATATTAAGTTCTTTGCAAGAAAGTTTCAATACTTCAGCCGACCGCGTTCATAAAATTAAAATTTTGGCCATCATTCGATCGTGGTCTTATAAAAAAATTGAGGATACATTTGCTTCCACAACTCGTCACACGATAGGCATAGCAAAAAATGTTGCTCGATATAATGGATTAATTGGGGATCCAAATCCAAAACAACACCCATCTATAGATAATAATGTTATCGATACAATCGTTAGTTTGCACCAGTCTGACAACTACACTCAATATATGCCCGGAAAAAAAGATTACGTTTCGATAAAAGTAGACGGCAAATCGGTACCTATTCAAAAAAGTCTAGTATTAAATATATAGTATTAAATAACTTAAAAGAATTGTATGAAATATTTACTAGTAGGTATCCAAGTATTAAATGTAGTTTCCCAAAGTTTGCTAGCTTAAGGCCAAAATATTGTGTTTTGGCAGGTGCTTCTGGTACTCACTCTGTTTGTGTACGTCCTATACATAAAAACATTAGTTTATTAGTGAGTGGTGTCGATTTTACATCACTTACTTCCGGTTCTGAGCTGCCTTTGATAAATTATAAGAATTGTTTAGGTCGTATAGCGTGCAAAAACTAAACGCCTGATTATTATTTAAATTCTTGTAAGAAGTACCCTGGCGTGAAAAATGTTATTGAGCAACTGGAGAAAATTTTTTAAGAAAAATGTATTGGAATTGCTACCTACAAACAATGGGTTTCGGTTGAAAGAACCTCATTGCAGACCTTAACATCTTTAGCTGATGAATTTTTACAGAAGTTAAGTGAAGGTTTGCAGAAACTATTGATTTATTCATTTTTGGTTAACAAACAGAGGGGTTTTTTAAATGAGATAAGAAATAAACTGAGAGAAAACGAGTGTATCGTAAATTGAGACTTCTTAGAAAATTGTGCTTTCATAATTCAAAATTTGGTTTAAGGTATACGTTGGAACAACGATCAGGCAACCGTACACCCATCTTCAATTTATTATAAAAATGACTTGGATGAATTGAGAATTTCAAGTTTTTTTTTGTATTTCTGAATGCCTTCATTACGACACTATTGCCGTACATCTATATCAAAAGCAGTTGATCGAATTTATTAAAATAAATTTATCGTGTAATAATAAAATAATATACATGTCTGACGGTGCGAGTGGACAGTATAAAAATAAAAAGAACTTAACTAATCTCACTCATCACTTTGAAGACTTTAAAATAGCAGCCAAGTGGCATTTCTTCCCCACGTCATATAGAAAGGGGCCATGTGACAGAATAGGCAGGACTGTAAAACGACTAGCTGCCAGAGCAAGTCTTTAGAGAATTAACAATCCCATTCGAACACCGCTAAAACTTTTTAATTAGGCCACAAAATCACTGCTAAATATTACTTAATGTTATTCTACAAATGATAATTACGAAGAAGAAAGAAAATAAGTGCCATAGAGATTTTTAAGAGCAACAACGATCAAGGGAACGCTAAAATATCATAGCATGGTTTTACTATCTTGTCAAGAATTAAAAGCGAGGCTGTTTTCTTTGCACAAAAAAACAAATATTGTGAAAATTTTCAAGTGACATAATTTTGTTATGAAACTGTAAAAAAAGTTTCACTTCTACATGAAAATTTTGTTACATCTATAAATAAATATTAAGCATACGTGTCCGACGAATTTTTTTTTAAGCCTATTTTGGTTTTTTATTACACTTTGTTATGAATTCAATAAAATATAATTTCTCTAGTTATTATTGCTCATCTCCATTTTACAAGTAAAAATTACTCTTAATAAATAATAAAATGGTGATTTCTCGCTTTTTTGCATGTTGATACAAAATTTTGAGGTTATACTGACAAATGGTAAATACAAAAGTTGTAGATCTTTTGATTATCCACAACTTTTACTTTTAAATTTTTTTGATACGAGGTACGGATATGATTTTATACTCAAAAAACAGTTTTTTTTACCAATATGCGCTACATAAATTAATATTTCAACAATAACAATTGAAAAGTCTCCATATTGTAAAAACTTGATTTTTACGTAAAATTTGACGCAGAATCCGATGGTTATAATGAAAACTTGATTTACTTCTTGGGCAGTTCATAAAAATCGATTAAAACAATTAATTTGTTAATAACAATATTAATTTGTTGATAATTTTTTCACATTATTTTTTCTTAAAGTTCAACTCCTTAGCTCTAAAAGTGCTATGGGTTATAATTTTTTAGCTTTTAAGGATTCGGAGCTATACATTGTTTAAGGACGTTTTGTAGTGATAGCGGGGGGAAACATTTGCGGGGCAAGGAGAAACCAGCGATGAGTGAAGATTTGATAACCTTGTATGGGTCTTCAATGTGAGAGTGTTCATGTACACACATCAGGTGTGTGCTCTGTCTGCTCGTCTGCTGCGTCAGTTACGACAGACAGTGTTATACGTGTATGTTCAATGTTTTTGTGATAAAGCAGTAAGTATTTGACTTTGATTCGTTATAAAAATGTAATGAAAATGAATAAATAAGTAATGAAAAATACTTGTGACCATTATATTTATGTTCGTAGATTACATTCGTTAAAATGCCCAAAGCCAAACAGTATAACCTCCAAACTGCGACTAGTGAGAAAGGAACAGAAATAATCATAACATTAAAATTTTATAAGAAAAATAAATAACGTGTTATTTAATTATATTGTTATTTTCTTATGGGGAGGGGGGGTGTCATGTACATACGGTTATACACACATCTAAGCTTGTTTTTCAAACGAAAATGCATACATATCTACGATAATATTGAAATATTAACTGATCGACGTCCCAGAGCATTTTTAATTTTCTACCACTTGCAACGTTGTCCTTGCATTTCTATCGAACTTTTTTTTTTTTTTTATACATTAACAAATCAGACGATCGTTTTGAAACTTGGTATACATTAAACTCATGACATTATCTGTGACATCTAAAGAAACTTGCAAAATTCACTGGGCCAATTTTCTTAAAACTGAGTTTTAATTAGTTTTCCCATAAGCGACCGTGTTAAAATGACTAAGCTTTGAAATTTAATATCTTGAAAACATAACAGGTGAATCTTTTTGAATTTTGACAGATTTATTGCAACAAAAACAAGAACGTCTGGTCAAAATTTCAGAAAAATTCGCTGGAAAATTCTGTCTCTACCGAACGTCCTTAAAATGAGTCTCTAACCACTATTATGAAATTTGTTATAACTTATAAAATCGAAAGTAGGCGAGAGAAATATTCCTCGTACACGTATCTCTTACTTCTCAATATAGAAACTGGAAAAAAATTTTCAGCCGAATCAGAGGGGTAAAGGTCAAATCCGTTCGCTTTGTTCAAGAATTAACCATGGACGTTGTTGATGCCTGCTCGACATTTGTACAGTCGCGCTTAGACGAAGCCGAGGTCTTGTTGTTCTGGTGGGGCCCGGGGATTAACAACATGCGAAACATTAGATTTGATTAAATATTATAAATA
>NW_019379631.1:121875-144082 GCF_000648655.2 Copidosoma floridanum
CATAACGTTACATGCTATTTCAAAAATTATATCGTTTTAAAAATCGTGTTCTACTAATCCCATAGAAATAGCTGTTATTAGTCAGGGAAAATAAAAAGTGATTGTTAAAAATTCATGTTATTAATTATGATCAATATACATTTATTACATATATAAATTTTAAGTAACAATTAATATAATTCGGGTTTTTTTTCCCATACTTCGTAAATCTAATTTGCAATTACGGGGGTTGGTGCGCAGAACGCGCAGGGGGCGTATATAGTTATAAGAGCTTAGAAATATCTATTGACACATACAGGATAGACAGCTCATTTAAAAAAGGGAGCCACTAGAAGAAAAAATAAAGAAAAAATTACACTTATATCACAATTATAGGGGGGGTTGGTGCGCGGAGCGCACAAGGGGGCGGAGCCACACCAGGATATATGTATATACATGGTGATCTTAAGAGATATCTTTAGAAACACAAAAAAAGACATTATTGAAGACGTTTTCGAGAACCTTATTACCTATTCAATCGCAGGAATAACAGGTAAACGTCATATGCCTAAGGCGCAAAGTGCTATAAAATTGATTTTATATGTTGGTACTAGTTAACAAGAATAACAAAAAAAATTTAAGTTTACAAACAATAGATAGCAAGCAAAGAAATTTATATGTGAGATACTTATTATCAATAACAATGCTATAGGAGGAAGTCAGTTCATTACATAATACTACATTAGTTCAAGACGATTTGTTACAGAATGTTGAACCAACTAAGGAAAGTGGGATATATGCATTTGTATTAGGTTCTAAACTAGTATTAAGAATAAAAATTTTAATTCAATGCAATCGTGTATGAAATCGACTTATAGGTTAAACATTGAATTTATATTTTGCGTTAGCAAAAAACCATTTTTTATCCATTAGATTTTATTTGTTCGTATCTACTTGTTTGTTTGAACTAAATATTATCACATTCATGTATGGTAGTACCGTCCAGCACACCCTCGACACCTTGTACCCAAGCAGCCGTTCGCACAGGAAGCAAGAGCTCTTTGTTCCAAGAGCTACCATGTGCGTCGGTGCAAGTTAGCGCTCTCTCACTCTTACCCACAGATGGGGCACCTAAGCTATCATTATTATTTTACAAAGCTATAGTTTATATCAGCTCTAGTAGCTTTCTTTCTGTTCTCTGATGTCCAGAGAGATTAACACGCAGCCTTAAGCATAGACACGTGCCTCTAGTTAATAAGCCGTGATCTCTATATACTACCATTCTAATACAATAAAAATATTTTGTGTATCTAGTGATTGCAATGGGATACAATTGCAACAACCTGAAAGCCTGCTTTTACTATCCTAAACATACATAGAATTCGTTTTTGAAAATTCTCTTCTAAAATTATTTTTCTCCTCGTCTAAGTTTTTTACCCCACCAAAGTTGAAGGTATGTCTAAAGTCATGTAAATGCTACGCCTTGTATACGTACTCGTACTATAGCTAACTTGGTATTGTAGTTTCTAACGTATTAAGTGTTCTTCTTTATATGTATGTAGAGAAGTCTCTTGCTTTGCTCAATATAGCAAAGTCCATATTTACAGGAAACCTTGTAAACTATGGCAAGTATGCGTCCAACAGATGTTTTGATGTACTGGATTGGATTTGTTAATACTGGATTATTTGCTTGCATTATTCTTATTGCGCTTTGTGCACTGCACATGTAACGATGCCTATTACCTTTGTTTTTGTACAAGTAACAATCTTTTTAATTTTTAATTATTTATATTATTGCAGTTTTTGTATTTTAGTTGAAACTCTATACGTATTCTTTTTGATAGTGTAGCCCTGAACACGACATCAGAAAGATGTCGAAAATCGTTATATATAATTTATTGGATTAAATACATTTATCCTCAAATCACCAAATCCTGCGTTACTGAGTTCATTAATTTTACACCAATTAAGAAAGTATAGAAAGAAGATTCATATATTTATAAATATTTGTGTATTGAATTCATTATTTAACAAGTTTTACACTATTATAAGTGAAAATTAAATTTATGATGTAAAATAATAACGTGCACATGCATAATGATTGTATCACAATAATGACTGCTGTTTTTAAAGGTATTCTTTTTATTAATTACCAGTGTTACGCACGATATGCTGGGAACATCATACTGACTCACCCTGGTGACATCAGTCAGGCTATTTTAGCAGAGGGAACCGACGGGAGCGGAACAAGGTTATACAAGGCCCAGCAAGTCAAAAATCGAGGCACGCAAGCGTTATCCGGGCAACAGACCGGGCAATAACTAGAGAAGTACACGATGAGCCGCGAACGCGACTTTTCCTTACGAACGCGGTATCTTAAATAAATGTCTTTAACATAATAAGTGTTGATCATTCTCGTGACGCACCTCCTTACCAATTGTTTTCTCACATAACAGTTTTGGTGCTAAGTGTGGGGTACGGTAAGAGTTGGGATTTTTTTTTCTTTCATTTTACTCCTTACAAAAAAATTCCGCCAAGATGCAAACATATTGCAGTACCACGACAACAAGGATCCGATCAAAGACAACAGTACCGATCATAGCATACAAGCAGCGGTGACAACAGCTTAGAAGCCAATATAACTATGATACCAATTGCAGATTATCACAGTATCAAGCAGACAAACGGCGAGTGCTGAAGAGAAATAACCTCTAAGATTTTCTTACTACTAGTGTACATATTGACTAACACGTGAGTATATATGTAACGAAATAAATTTTATCCCTTACTCCCGAGGCAAGATAAGAGAGGCACTTATTAGGTAAAGATAAGGTTGTGAGAATTTTTTCATTTTTGATATACATGTATTATTTCGTCCACTACCCCTTTTCGTGTCTTTTTTTTAAACCCGAAACAAACATCACGTGAGATAACAGATTTAAGTACGAATTGGACTAGGAAAATTTCGAACCAAAATAGTGTGAGAAAGTTGACGCCTGGAACAAAAACTAAGGCGATAGTAATGGGCTTGTTTTCAAAGAACAGAGCAAAGTTAAGGAAAGCAGCGGAAGTGGACGCGCCACAAAATTCGAAAAGAGCTGAAAAAATACGCCGAGCTAAAACAGATAAAATAAATATGCTATTGACACAATGGGGCATGCCAGGAAAACCAGAATGGCCGATTTCCGTTGCATCCTGTGTTGAGTATATAAAGTCAAGAAACCTTGACACAAAAGACTTACATAATGAATAGCTATGAGACAGAATAAAGATATGAGCGTGGAACTTAAAAAAATGAAGGAAGACGAGTTTATGGTAACAATACTACCACCAACTAATAACTAAAAAAATTGGGCCAATTCTGATGCGAAAAGGGATAGACTACGGGTCGATATAGCACCGACCATGGCCCCATATGCAGAAAATACACAAGTTATACGCAACTATGATCACCTACGCAGACCGTGGAATACGCAACAAAACATTCTGCCTAAGCTCAGCTAGATGGCAAGTAACCAAATCAATCTGTTGCTATTTGAAAGGATGGTAAGTGTGACTGCTCAAATAGCAAGAGCAGAAAACGAATTATTTTATCTTGGTACCATTGCAAGCAGACTAAAAAAAAGCAGCTGAGGACAATGGGCTGAAAATGCTGCATGATTCAAATCCAAGCCTACTACCAATTCACCAGCACGTTCTAAAACAAAGTGTGGAGGCAGAGGCAGTTAAACAATAGAATCTTTTAAAATCGAGAGCGACCTTAACTTACGGCATGCAATACCAGTAAGTGCACTGCCCGCATACAATATGGCAACGACCAAGTGGGGACCACTAGTAAATCTAGTAAGAAAGGAAGAAAAAACAACAGAAATCACTAATGGAGCATAAGGAGAAGCAGCAAAAACGAAAAACGCTGTATATTGCAACGACTAAACCATACATCCAGTTAAGGATTGCCGAAAATTACTAGTAGTGATAAATAGCAGAAAGGCCTTAAGAGACAACGGAAAGGAACTACAGGAAAATTGTAATTATTACCAAAGACCGGAACACTATGCGAGGGACTGCCGCTCACGAAAGAAAAACACGGAAAAATAAGAGAAACAGCAAAACGAGGGGCATAACCTACCCGTAAATAATACCTCTACCGACAGGAATTTCTATAACTATAGGAACAGGAATGATAATCTCAACAATAATAATTACAACAGTTATTACAGGTGTTGTAACAATGGCCTAACAAAGCGATATAACAGAAACAATCATTACAATTACAAATATAATAGTGACAACCCCAGAGGTAATAACTATTACAGAAACCACGGCAACGGTGACTCGTACAATAATAACAGCAGAACACATTCAACCGTTATGGAAACGGTAATGAAAATCAAGGTAGCAGAAACGATTATAATAGGGATTTAGTTAGAAACGGGCCGCCACAGGATAGGGACCCACAGCAGCAAGAAAATGGCGTATACGGCCCAGACAACAGAAAAGACCTACTTACAGCTTTAAACTCGCAAATTGTTCAGCATGGTCCCCAAATGTCAAACAGAAACTAGAGAAAGAGACAGAGAAAAGCGTCTTCAACGAGAAAGAATGTGCGAGAGACAGGCCAAAGGAGGTGAAGCAAGAAATAGTGGAGGTGTATACATACAACAACAGCCCAACTACTTACACAGTGCACGGATAAATATAACGCAATACAACAAAGTACGAAGACACTCATATACAGCGGGGTGACAAACGCACAAGAAAAGGTAGGAGGGCCCGCAAAAAGAGTAATCAGACAGAGGCGCCCACATGTAGAGAGCGACGAATCCAAGCTTTCAGAGTGTGACGGAGAAATATAGCAGCTTTTCAAAATAATTATAAAACTCGCGAGAATAGGGCAAATGAGACCATCGGCTCAGTTACGGGGGCCACAGTTGAAGAATGAAAAAGCGACTTTTTATGCGGACACATGCGCAGAGGTTTCGATTATAAAGAAAAATTTTCTGAGCACAGATACATTAATAGACAGTAAGTATCGAGTAGCTATTTTTGGCGTGACTCACGGAGCACGCAAAACATTGGGCACAGTACCGACTCAAGTGCACGGATTGGAGTGCACACTACATGTCATCCCCCATGACTTCATCATGAGGTCCCTACGATCAGAAAACTCAGCATAGATGGCGTAATATAGCTAAGAGAAAAATGGCGCATATAATAAACTTTTACTATAAGTGACGACAGTATACAGTAGTGTGGAATTACTTACGTGATGTCGAATCCGTCACGGTCACATCAGGAGATCACGGATAGAGCATTTTTGTCAATGTGACGCCATTTTTCTCTTCACTACAATGTGCCAACTATGATGACTTTGCGGACTGTAGGGACCTTTTTGACGTGAAAAGAATCATAGGATGGGATACTTTTGAACGATACAAAGGCTAGATAAGCGCTGTCGACGAAGTTATTAGATTAGATGGCATAGAAATACTACTATTAAAGCTGGAGTGTGTTAAAATACCTGCAAAATCAAGACAAAAAATGTATGCACGAATAAGAAAGAGCAGAAACAACTAAGAAAATAGCTGGATACTTCTCCAAGAGTATTTGGCCTTGACGGAGAACCTTTCAAGGCAACACATCTGTTGAAGCATTGCATTAAAACAACATCAGATAAACCCATCGTGGTAAAATAATACAGACATTCACAGGCGATAGAGGATCAAACAAAAATCGAAGTAAAGAAAATGCTTGATCAAGGAATAATTGAACTCTGCACCTTAACATATAGTTCAAACGTCTGGATAGTGGCAAAACAACCGGGGCCAAACAATGAAAAAAGAGTGAGAGTACTCACAGATTTTACACTACTAAACAAAGTTACAGCGGGCTCCTGTTACCCGCCACCGTTTCAAAGTGATATCTTAGAGAACCTAGCGTCATCATGCCACATCACGGTAGTGCATCTCAAATTAGGATTTTTTCTGTTGAAAATACACGAAGATGATGCACATAAGACGGCATTTTTGGGCCCAGATGGGCGTTACCAATATAAAAGAATGCCAATGGGGTGCAAGGACTCACCAAATACATTTCTAAGGGCAATCGCACTAGCACTCGCAGGATTACAAGGCCATGAAAAAGAAATTTATCTTGACGACATCATGGTCTTTGCCCCAAACTTCAGGAACATGACATACGATTAATGAAACTATTAAAAGAGCTGAAAGCTGCAAATCACACGATTAAACCTAAAAAGTGTCAACTCTTGAATAAAAAAAGCGAAAGTGCTCGGTCACGTTGTAGGCAATGGACAGATAATGACTGTCCCAAAGAATCTTGAGGGGGCCAAAAATTACCCTCGACCGAAAAACGTGAGGAAAGTTAAACAGCTTCTAGAATTCATAGGCTACTAAAGGCGATTTATCAAAAATTATGCACAAATTTCTCAACCTCTTTTAAGACTCTTAAAAGTATGCACTGCGTTTAAATGAAGGGACCAAGAGAAGCAGGCGTTCCAGCAACTCATGGAAATACTGTGCAGTAGACCTGTAATTATCGCCCCACGTTTAGAAAAACCCTTTACCATCACGACGGACGCATCAGATTACGCGATTAGAGTAATCCTTAGTCAAGGAGAGATCGGAGAAGATAGACCGTGCGAGTACGCGTCTCACTGCATCAAAGGGAGCAAATTCCGCTACCCAACATACGACAAGGAATTATTGGCAACTTTATTCGCAAAAAAGCAATTTAGATCATATTTTATGGACGCAAAATTACAGTGGTTACAGACCATGAGCTGCGTAAGCACTTTCATTCACCTGAAAAACTAGACATTCGTTTTAACAGACTCATAGCGGAACTGAGAGGGTGTGAGTTGAAAGTTGTATATCACCTGGGCGTAAACAACAGACCACTCGATGCATTATCACTAAACCCAATACTACAAGAGAGGGAAATCAATTCCGAACGGCCACGCCAAGAGCTATATCAGCTAGCGGATGAACAAGAAAATAAAGGACTGACCGATCACAACAAACTACCAGCGCCTATATTCAAAATACGGGAAACTCTCAAGAAGAAAATTCAAGGTAGTCTGGAAAAAATAAAAATTCATTGTACCGACTTAAATAGCTTACATATCGTAATACAGAAAAAGTAAACTGATGTAGAAGAAAAAGAAGGAAACATGAAATAAGCTAAGGAATTTTCAACAGATAAACGGGAAGAGTGAAATGTACATGACTAATTGAAAGGAAGGTCATATTCATTCTGGGCTCAAGTAATAATCTACATTAAAAGGCAAGATGTAGAAGAGAAACCAAGAATGAAGATAGATGTATGGGATCCTAGCAAGATAATAACGATAGAAGAAGCAGTGCTACACACAAAAGAAGAAGTAAACAAAAACGCATGTGACGGAGGGTGGACAAACAATGAGTGGTTGGACAAAGTTGCACCCCTAGACAAGTGGCTAGAGTATAACAAAGACAAAACACGAATGGAAACTTGCGAATGTGCCCAATCTAGTGTGGTGTGAAATAAAATATCGGAAATACCATCCAATCTACCCGGGAACTATTTGTTTTACAGCCTTATATGATTATACGATCTTGATATCTCGAAATGCAGAGAGCCGGATGAAAATTTTGGAGTCACAAACAATGTATGGGAACAGCGATTGTACTTATCTATTCTCTCAAAAATTCAGGAAAAACATTTGTGTACATTTTACATTAACCAATGGAAATTACATTTATTCTTTTTATATTGCAACGACAGAAGGTTAATTTGGCCATTTACATTTAGAAGGTGTAAGTGAAAATGCATATTATACACCTCTCGTACAATTTTCTAGCGCAAATAAATACAGAACATGAGTAAGGGGTAGCGCCATCACGGAGATACCACAGCAGTAGTGAGAAAAGTGGGGAGCGTAAGTATGGGTCTGAGCTAGACAAAAGAATAGAAAGAAGCTAACACGAAAAGAAGAACAAAAGTAAGCATACGGAAAAATGGGAAGAGAACGGACAGCAGAGTAGCTGCGATGACGACAGCCTTGAATGTACAGTAAAGGAAAAAAAGGAGCAAGCCAATGAGTTGGATAACGCACTATGCAAAACACAAAGCGAAAATGAAGCTTACAAAGGCATACAATTATCATCGATGGAAAAATATAGAGTGTGTAGAATACGTCTACCAATGGGAAAGCCACCATGGGCACCAGAAGAGGAGGAGGACCCACCCCAACTACAAAAAAGGAAAGGCAATATGGTGTATGTGCTATCTATCAAAAAATAAATACAATTCACAATAGGAGGGCTTATATAAAATAACAGGTATTGATTATATTGACAAAAATGTAAAACTAGAGAGAGGCAATGAAATAAGACCATCACACTTATATGCAATAAAAAAGCATGGATGGTTAAGGTCACACTAGAGAATGCAAACAGGGTAAGAAACACGGTGATACAGACTTAAACAGTCGACTTCACTCAAAATTTCCACGGTGCCCAGACGCAGCGCGAAAATATAACAAAAAAGAAGGATCAATTAGGCTTACGATAAAATTTTCGCAGCCTCTCGTCGTACGCAAAAATACAAGTAGAGAATAGAAAACAGAGAGGAAGAATGTTAGAGAAGGAGATGCAGAGATTAGGTCAGCAAATAATGTAGGCTATGATAAGAGCAAGATTATCGGGATAACCGTAAACAAACAACGTAAAGCATCAGTATGTCAAATTTTTCAAGCTAAACAAAAGTCAAAAGTAGAGCGTATAGCGCTACCTCATATGATTGATTTGTTAATCACAAAAAGTAAAAAGCGGTGCCTAGGATAATAAA
This sequence comes from Copidosoma floridanum, assembly GCF_000648655.2. The sequence goes on from NW_019379631.1 coordinate 130,705, forward strand.
TACAAGGAGTAACGTGAAAAATACGGCAAAAACAAGAAACCTTGAATCACCTGGAACTCAGAGAGTCATCTACATAGTAGATAATTTCACATACACGTACAGAAAAAGAAGAGAACCTTTTTTGCCTGCTTGTTTTTTTTCTTGGTACACTAGCGCAATATTCAAATAAATAAACGAATTTATATGTTTATATATATATATATATAGANACACATAGAGGCAATCCATGCGTAGATTTATACGTTTATAGGGGTGTGTGTGTATATATATATATATATATATATACATTTAGTGATTAATAAAAGTTAGTAACAGGATACCTACCGACCAGTGGGTCAGACAGACAACAGAAGCCAATACCCTCAGCCCTTCGATGATCACTAGCTAGACCCCCTGGGTACGTCCGACGGATGGCATCCGCCGGCAAATATACAACACAATAGACTAAGGGAAAAACGCAAGGAATGTATACGTGGGTCATTTCACAAAAAATGTGATATTTCATGATGCCTATGTTTAAAAACGTCGGTTGGAACTACTTCCAGTCGGAACTTTTGTTAAACGGTGCAAACCAATTTTTTCTAAATGCATTTTTGAGTTCATGTCGAACAAATTTTTTGCGTGGCCATAAGGTTAAAAAAACAGGCTAAAATGTCATTACCATAAAGCGAAGCATTAAAAAATTTTAATTTTTGCGGCTTTTGGTGCCTAGACATTGATTATTTAGTTTTTCAAAGATGTATTATCTAAAAATTTAAGATGTTGAGCACCTAATCTCACAGTTTAGAACCGAAAAAAAATGTATTTTTACGTTTTCACATAGCGTTTTTCCCGATAAAACAAGGGGTCATTATCGTAACGCTTCTAATCTCAAAGGAATTTTAAAACATCGATTAGATGACTACAGTGTACAAAAAGGTATAGAATGCAGATGTAACAAACAAAATTTCGTTGAAAAATCTAATCTTGGGGCTTCACAATCGCAAAAAAAGGACCGTAACGGTAATGACAAGTATGTAAGTAAGTAAGTAACGCTCTTCTTAAATTTTTTAAAAAATGCATTAAAATAAACATAGATTTTGAATAAATGATCGTAGAGCTAGGCCTAAAAGTTTCCAACTAGTTTGGACCTTATATCACGTGAAAAAAATAATTAAAAAATTTTTAACATTTAACTTGAAAATCTCAATTGGGACAAAGACACGGTGTAGAACATGATAAATGAATTTGAAGAAATAGGCAAAGAACTCGCGACAAAATTCAGGAAAGCAACTGATGTCACACATTTAGCGAGTTGAGGCTTGACACACCTACCAGAGAAAGCATCAATAGCTGTATTGTAAGTCAAAATTTTAGTAGGACAACTAAGATAGGACCTCAAATTCCCAGGGGAGAGAAGTGCAACAACAGAGGAAGAAATTGATGAAATTCTGGAGACAGCAACCGTAGCATTCAATGGTAAAATCACATACCATGTAAAAATACCCTTGGTAACAAGAGAGAATTTTGATCTCCTTAGAATATGATGTATTGAGGAAATAAGAAGGGTTTAATGCAACAGACATCATGGAATATTTACAGCCAACATACGAATACGCGGCAGTCAGTACTAGTACGAATAGTTTTGCACCAATATAAAAGCGCATTTTTACATTGATGAAACCGATAGGTAGAAGACCATCCTTGTGAAATAAAATTAATCCTGGGTTGAACAATAAGAAATCCAGAGGAATGCCCAATAATATTGGCCAAATTAACAGGCACTTACTGGACGCGCCTACATGAAAGGAGCAACATGCTTTCAGCACCACGAGGAGGAGAAAATATACGTGCAATGCAAGCATAGCGAGCCTAAAATATTTAAAGTTGTAGACGCAGGAGTAATAAATTTATCATAAGATTGCACGGCTCAAGCGTCAAAAACAAGATTGAGTCCAGGATTAGAGGAGGGCACGAGCCAAATAGCCAAATTAAAAGACTCAAACTTGAATGTGGAAAAAATAATACATGATGTAAAAGGAACGAAAGGGGACAAGTTACGGGAACAAATGAGTACAATGATAAAAAGAGATGGAATACAGGAACTTAGCAATCAAGAGCACAGGGCTTAAGAACATTAAAATACGGGCACAAAGTCTAAGCATAGGGAGACTCATCCAACTGGAATGAAAACGCATGGGTGGCGGCAGAAACAATGTTTACAGGTAGTCAGCACAAAAATGATACAGAAAGAGACGAGACTACGGCAACGAATCCCTCAGCGCATCAGCCAACATCCATTTAAATGCAGAAAAGGACTCCAAGACGTCTAATTAACATCCCAGTAATCATCATAGAAACATCACCTAAGGGTCGTGAGTCTGAATAAAATACGTGACGTGACAAAGCAATTCCTCAATACTAGAAAAAAAAAATAAAACTAAGAAATATGAAATAATAAGTAAGACATAAGTAAAATGACGAAAACACTATAGTAATAATAATAGTAATAACAATAACAATAATAATTATTATTATAAGAATTATAATAACAATAAAAAAAATAATAAGCAGGCAAGAATGAGCGCCGGGAGTCTCTCGCCTGTATCGGGGGGCGCAGTCAGTAGGACAAAGGCAAGAAAGAATTTTCTTTTTTGTTAAAATAAATTGGTTTGAAATTTTTATTTGAATAAATAAATGAGTGATAAATAAGCGTATGTGTAATTGTTACATAAAAACTCCATGTAAAATTACGTAACGTATAATTCCAAATATATTACTACATAAAACAACAAGATTATGCCCCAGCATTAATAGGTATCTATCAAAAAAGTCTTATAGTAAATAACCGTAACTAGGAAATGTAAAATTAAAACTAATGGAAAACTAAAACACTTTGGAAATCTTCTTAAATATCTGAAATTTTTTAATGCAATGGTTTTATGTTATCAATTTTTATATGGACCGAACAAAAGTGCACTTTAGTAGCCCACAATTGTACATTCAATAAAACAAAATTAACATTAGCTGTAAAAAAGTTTATGAAAAACTTCTTCCAGTGCTCATATTTTTAGTGTTTGCCAACGCTTTACATTTTATAACAAAGGAATAAGAAGAATACGCTTGAAACTTTTGCAAAAAACTGAAAATAAGACGCTAGTCAAATACACAACATTTTACATGATATATTTAATAATGCTACTAGTGCATTACTTTAGATTTTTTTTTAACGACCTTTTGATATTTGCACTAGTGAATTAAAAAAAATTACGAGCGACTTTTGAAAATTCAAATTTCGAGCTGCAATTTTGAGGTACTTGTCATTTATTGGTCTATAAAGTTACGTAGTAAAGAGAAAAAAAATTTTATTAAAAAAACGTTCGGTTTTTGGCCATTTTTTAAATCTTAAAAAATTGGAGCGACCGTCTAAGATTTTTTGTTTGAGCTGTCCTTCAAAGGAAGTTCTTAGCACATCAAAAACTAAGATTTTTTCACTTGAGGCTTTAAAAAAAAAAAATCGGTTTTTTTGCACCACCTTAATAGAGGGATTGGATGAGGCACAAACATAACCTTAATTATTTCCTTTTTTGACTGTATCTTGAAAAGAACGCGTAAAAAAAATTTTCTTTTCTATGGTGAGTTGGAAAAACTAATGTGGACATTTACAAAATCTTCGAAAAATTTGTATCACAACATAACCCATCAAAATTCGAAAAACAGTCATATCTTGAAAAGGAAGCTGGATAGACCTAAAATAATCATTTTTACGGGTTCCCTGAGGGGTACATACATATGAGACGCGCAAAAATACAAAAAGGAGTGGAATATGGACAATTATAACCTCAATTTTCTCGTTTTTCGACTGTATCTTCAAAAGACCAAGTCAAACGATATTTTTTATTCGGTATGGCATGTTTGGAACATTAACACGGATGTTTACAAAATCTTCGAAGAATTTCAGTTTCAACATAACCTCTCAAAATTAGGAAAATAGTCGTATATCGAAAGGGAAGTCAGGTGTGTAGAACATAATTCCACGTATAGAAAATAATTATTGAGGTGCAAAACCATATGTAATAAGGCTTCATATAAACAATTGTTATAATTCTAAAAATAATAAGTCATATTTCAAAGGCAAAGCTACATCCTCTATATCCTACCCATAAAGTGATTTATTCTCTATAACGTACCATGTATTATAAGAATAATTATCACGTGACCAAAACCTATATTCTTATCATTTATTTTGAGATTAGTAGAAGTTAGTTATAAGCTTGTGTAAATTATAATAATTAATAATAAATAATCATGAAAAACAAATTCAATGAAAAATAATAATTTTACAACGGGAAATAGCTATATGCCTATCGTTTCTCCTAATCTCAATTAAATACAGTAGATTATTTTACTTTCATGGTAGCCACAATTCAAAAAATTTTTGTTTGTTAGATACAATGATTCCAACAAGAAATTGATTGTACAAATATGATGTCATATCAAATACACGAATAGTAATTTTAAATAAAAGGAATTCTTGCCACGCGTAACTGGATAAAAGTACCTTTTTTCGGAGCAGTATGGTAAAAAATTTTGGTTCGTTTTGCATTACATGACCAACAACACGTACATGTATTAATACATATATCATGGAAGGCATGGAAGTACTTAGAATACGCGAATCACCTGTAACATAAGTAGTATGTGTAGGTATCGAGTACAGTGCTCGAATACGTAATAATAATAAAATTGTTACTATTGTAATATCGGGTTTTCAAAGACCTATTAAAATTAGGTAATCTAATTTTCTCAGTTTCTGTAAACCGAGTTTAATAAGATTTGAGTTAAAAGTTTCACTTCTGCTGGGGGTCCCGAGACCCACACTTTTTTTTGGTTTGGAAATAGCCTCCTGAAGGTTTTGAAAGTAGCTGATCAAGAATCCGAAGTCTACTTGTGTGCAGGGGTAGTTTTAACCCCTCAAAAAAAAAGATTTGGAATTTATTATTTTTTGAACAATATTTCCATCCTGTTCTGGTACGTCAGCTATCAGCTGATGGAATTCTTCCTAGATTAAGATGATGCGATACATTATATATGTAATACTGACTGTAGATGGAGGAGGATAGTTATAGCGAGGTAATTTCAAAACATACATCGAAATAAATTACATAAGTGCAAGGTATTACAGAGAGGCCATTTCTAAACTATAATAATGAATTTTCTAACATTTTTCGTAGTTAAAGGTGATTTTAAGGGGTTAAAACTACTCTTGCGCACAAATGCACACCGAGTTTGTATTAAGTGACCTTAAACCCCTAAGATGGCGAGGGTTACTCATGGTGAATGGCCCTGAATGTCTACAGATCACGGGACAGCAAGAGTTTTTAAAATCAGTGCTGTTTCACCACTTTTTGACATTTTACAGTTTTTCTAGGCTTATTCTCTGGGCTACTAATCTATATAATGCAACGTCTACAGTGTCAAGGCTTTAGTTCTCTACAGTAGGTCAAATCAGTGAAAAGGAGTACTCCCTTCAGAGTATCCATGTGTCTGTTGTGTCAAACGACGTACAAGCGACTAATGTATGTGTAGGATACTCATTTACCGATTTACCAAACGTTTAATGTGTGTGAGAAGGTTATACAGTAAGATTTAGGAATAGTAAAAAATATACTAAGTACTGTAATTTATTTTTCCTTTGAAACGTTAGTAATTATTTGATAGTTATTCAAGTATTTTTTACATTCCAAATATTCTACAGCTGTGTGTTTCAAATTTACTCTCATTTTCGGAGCTTCTATTTCCTCTCAAATCCTAAATGGAGTTTTGCTGGTTTCTCCATACCGAGCGTTTCCCCCAATGTAGGATAGGGGAAGGCCTCTCAGATATGAGGGGTACCGGGAAATTTAAATACTTGGGTTGGACAAACATAAATCAGCTAGGGGTAGGACCCCCGACAAAAATACTGGACATGAAGATCGTATCTGGTCAACAAGTACCCCAGGTGGTAACCTCTTTAAGGGAATCTACCGGCATCTCCTATCCAGTGCAAGCTCGGATGTCTGTTATAGACCTCTGGGATTCTGGAGGGGGGACACACACACAAACATTTTACATGATCAACAGGAATGGTTGAATGTTCCTTGGCCATTTCTTGATAGAGGACGAAGAAGCAGCTTGTTAAATGTAAGCAGTCACGTCAGCAAGGAAAAAGATGCAAGGGTCTCCAATAACTAGATGCAAGACGAACTCGCTTCAATCGAAAGTAATGGTGTTAAGCTAAAATTAGGAAGGAATTAAAAAATCGAGCAAGGATGAGCAAGCATCAATCTGCTACAAGAGATATTGAAAAAATGTCTGAAGCTATTAATTGAAAATATGTAAACACGCTGAAAATCGTTAAGGATGGCCTGAAAGCTGCTCTTAAACATCTAAAATCAGCAAAAATCATAAGAGAAGATATTTTTATTACAGAAGATCACTTCAGTAGATTTTGGAAAATGTGTTTTAAATCCCTGCAAATCAGGGGACATCATTTCCGTCAGCGTATTCAGAAAAAAGCTCTTAACTGTGCCCTTAAGGAAATAGTCCAGGTAAAAAGAAGCAGAAACACCTCAGATTTCGTTGAGAAAAGCCTGACAAAAGAGGCTGCGTCCTCTTAGGAAAAGGTAACCGACAAGAGTAAGCAGTAAAAGGGCTTTCCCAGCAGAAAGAAGACGACAAGAAATTTTTCAACACGATGACAAAATTTCTGGTGAAGGTAGGTGAATGTATGTGAAGGAAAACCCTTTTTACTTGATTCTATAATGGCTGGCTTTGATCCTGAGGAGACAGTTGTGTTTTCACTACTAAAAAAGAGGAGATGCTCTTAAAAGCTACAGAAGTCAAGAATTCTGCAGAATTTTTTGAACATGTAGAAAAGTCAGAACTGGCTAAGGAAAGGTGGTTATTACTGCAAGGAAGACGATGCTCAAGGTTCAGGACCTAGATAGTATTATTGAAGAAGGAAAAATCAAAGAATTCTTTGAGAAGGTCGTCGGAAACAGTAATAAGGACTTAAAGATCTAATTTCTAAAAGCAAATGCTCAAAGAAAAAGAATAATGTTAATAACACTCAATGAAACAAAAATATGTAGAGTACGTCAGCGGGATTAAAGTTCGATTTGTCTACTGTCGTGTTAACAGGAGGCTAATCGTGACAAGATGATTTCGATCCCTATAGTATGGGCATACCCCGTCAGAATGTAAAGAAGTTAATAGATCGAATCTATGACTGCGGTGTGGCAGCTGCAACCATCGGAAGAAAGATTGTGAGACCCCAGCATGATATTTTTTCTGCGAGACACGGGACATAAACCACGAAACTGTCAGTCGAGCATCCTCATCATTTAGAAGAACGCAGAAAGAGGCCAGAAAAAAGCCCAAGCAGAGCAAAAGTAAAGAGGCAAGACTCTCAAGAGGACTGTAGGCTAATGTGAATCCAGACCACGCTGAGTATATTTACGTATCAGGTAGGGAAAGCATCAATCACATACTGATGCTTGTAAAGACTGTAGCCTACGTAAGAGAGTTGGAGAGGCTGCCAATTCTTAGGGATCCCGAGTTCTTTTCAGGACTTCAGAGGGTTGGAACTTGTAGCAGCTGGTGCGGAGCTTGCTCATTAATTTTACGAGATGCAATGATCTCCCTACTGGTTCCGCTTTAAAGTAATGGTAACTCGGTTATAAGGTAGACCTAAGTACTAATAAAAAAATCCACGCATTCTCACACTACCACTACCCCTGTGGTGGGCATGGACGCATTTCCTCTCCTTACACAAAAAAGAGTAAGGGGGATCGTTGTTAGACGAAATTAGTTATTAGCATCTGGTGTATGCTATCAGTCAAAAGACTAGTGCTGTTGAGCAAATCGTTCTACAAACCATGAGTATAAATTATTTTAAATAAATCATGACCAGTTGTCCAGCTCTTATTTATTTGTTGATACACGCAATTGCAAGATCTTACAAGGTTAACCACAACAATGGTTCTAATCCTACACGAGAGAACTTGTGGCGGTTATGATAATTACGCTAATGATTTTAATGTCGGAACCCAAGTCAACAGCTTTTTCTTTCTTGTTCCTCATTGATTCACTTTTTATGCGAGTCTACAATGGCCTGATTTGCACGAGCTTTTTTTACACAACTTAGTCACCAAACTAAGTTTTACATTTGCTTAAAATCACCGAATTAAGTCTTACTTTCACTTAAAAGACGCAACTTAACTCACACTCTAACCTTTATGATTACTTTAGAGCACTCGATGGAAGAAAAAAGGCGAATATTGGTATGAGCAAGGAGTTTTTATACTCTTGCATTAAAGGAGGACACATCAGGTTAGGGATCTGAACGACCAATCGGAGCTTAACCTAATTACTCTCGATTGACACGAGCTCAGCCATGGTGCAATGATTATATAGCGATTGATGGTTACAGTTGCTCATCTCTCGGATTTTACATAAGATACAACTTGCTGTCAAAATTGTGTATGGTATGTGTATTTGTAGTAATAAATGTTGAAATTGATACTTGTTCACATTGTTGGATATAGTAGTGCGAATAAATGTTGTAAGATGGGCACTTTGTAAGATTGATTAGAGGTTGCACACGTAGTTCAAATTTTACGAGGGTAGCTTTTTGCAAAAGAAGTAAGTTATACGTCACGCGATTGCAGAAGCAGGTATATAGCTCGATGTTTAAAAATCGCTGAGCTATATTTTAGAATGAAGCTGTATGTTTTGAAGTAATAAATATTAAGATTATGACGTGGGATGTTACAAAGACAAGACGGTGAATTTTTAAAAATAGTTATATTTATTTTTGTAAATATCACTGAAGAATTCTTGTGTTCTCAATGAAGAGAACACTTTACTAGGACTAATTTTACGTCGAGATGAATTGGTAAAATTCAATTCCAGTTTTAATCCAAACTGACAGAAATGAAAGAATTACTTTCTTAGATCAGGAATAATATGCTGCTTTAATGGAAAAATCTCGAAGAGCACTTATTAATAAAAATGGATAAGTCATCAGAGCAAGCACCAAAGGCTCTGTTAAGCAGGGTTTAGGGACTCTTTGTGTTTGGATTTGAATCATTGGTGCATAGAGAATTTTTCCAACGTCCGGTGCAATAAACTTCCAAAGAAAAAAAAATGCATGAAGGCAAGAAATCAGTACTATACATTATTAGAGCACAAATAAAATAACTCGAGCACCCAGAAGGTGCAGTTGTACATTTTTACACAAGTCACACAAGTCGCCTTATTGTATATTGTTTTATGTGAGTGTATATTTTTTTAGTTACCGAAGGTACGAAGTGCGATTTTGTGCTCGTGGACACACATTGTATCTGATACCAAACCAACACCAACACAAACACTTTACCCTCTGGGCCTCAAATACTTTTTCATTTCAAGTTATTACTTGCGTGCAAAGCAGTAGTTGCACTTTGCACTCATAATAACTAACAAAGTTCTAATATTTAAGGTTGAAACAGTAGAATGAAAGATTGAGCTCTTGCCACGAAGCAGATTTTCTTCCATTTGAAAACGTAATAAAATTATCAGATATTCAAGATTTTTTACGGCTTATCTTATCTAGAATAAAAAAATAAAAATAATATTCCAGTTTTGTAGCTGTTTTATTGGGATACGATTATAATTTATACGTTTCAACGTACTGGCTTACACAACGTTCTCGCCGTCTCAATGATGTAACGCCAGCTTTGACGTAAATCACGTGACCTTGAAATATCGATCCTACAATAGCAATATTATCTAACTAGCTGAGCTTGACTGCATGTTACTGTCATATATTACTTTCTATCTGATTGTGGCCAAATAAAATATCGTCGTAAAAAATCATAGAATAATATCAGTTAGTTTTTTCGCTGAGGGAGGCACCATTTTAGAATCGGATCTTTGTCAATAAGAAAAAGTTTTATTGTTAACTATTAGTAAATTTATAACTATTAAGACTTTCCGTTTCTTTCAGGATACGTCAATACAAAGCTTTAAAGCATACTTTTAGGTAAACAGACGTTAGACATTATTTTATGAAAAAATGTACATACCCTGAGATGAACACATTTCTATAGCACTCGAAAAAGTACTATTCATTTCTGTTTTGAGCAAAAACTGTGTATAAAATTTTTAAATACTTACGAGAACTTAGCGGGCACTTCATTTTCTAAATATGCATTAAAATGCTACGTACAGTTTACCACAGTCACAATATTAACAAGAGAAAGAATACATTGTACTGCATTTAAACTATGTATATGTATGTCTGCTAGACAATATCTTAAAAATATAGCGCAATACTGACAACCTTGCTGATTCGAGTGACAGGTTCATTAGTTGTTTATGCATTTAGAGTTTTATTTGTACTATAGCAACACATCAAAATATATTGTAAGATTTGGGTCATTGTACCACATTTAAAATATATGTACGTGTATGTACGTCATTCTTTAACAAACCAGACGGATTTTGCTACAAATTAATCGTCACCTCTCCAATTCAGCTGCAAAGTTTTTTCCAGTTTCTGTATTGAAAAATAAGAGATACGTGTCCGAGAAATTTTTTTTTATCGCCTATTTTCGATTTTATAAGTTATAAGGAATTTTATTATAGTGCTTGGAGACTCATTTTAAACAATGTATAGCTCCAAATCCTCAAGAGCTACTAAATTTTCACGAATGGCACTTTTGTAGCTAAAAAGTTAAACTTTAAGAAAAAAATTATCAACAAATTAATATTGTTATTAACAACTTCATTGTTTTAATCTATTTGTAACAATTGCCCCAAAATACATTGAGTTTTTATTATTACCATCGTATTTTGCGTCAAATTTTACGTAAAAATCATGTTTTTAAAATATGGAGACTTTTCAATTGTTATTGTTGAAATATTAATTTATGTAGCGCGTAATGGTAAAAAAACTGTTTTTTGATTGTAAAATGATATCCGTACCTCGTATCAGAAAAAGTCAAGGGTAAAAGTTGTAGATAATTGAAAGATCTACAACTTTTGTATTTACCATTTATCAGTATAAACTGAAAATTTTGTATTATCATGCAAAAAAGCAAGAAATCCCTATTTTATTATTTATTTAGTATGAATTTTCATTGAAATTAAATCATAAGAAATTTGTTTTTCAATCTAATCCCCTGAATGATATGAAACGAATTTTCATTAAAGAAAAAAAAAAGATTATTAACCACTAGACAAAAAAATATTAATAACAATGCTCGACGTAATATCAACACGTAAACAGTTTTTTGTTCTTTAAATTTTTTTGAGGCTACTTTGTTTTTTTATGTTCTATTAATTGTCTGATTTATATAAAAAAAAAATTTTTCAACTCTTTGATTTTTTGGAATTTTAAAATTTCGCGGGGAAGCCTGCCTACAGTACGATCAATGATTCAAAGTGATACCCACACTACTCACGTACATTCCACGTACTACAAGTTCGTTGAATTTTGAATCAGCTGTGCGTTTATTTTGGTCCGATACCAATACATATTCTCACTCGTTGTAATTAAAAGTTAAATAATTTTTACTTTATAACAATGCCACGGAAAGAGGCACGTAAAATGCAAAATACTAGTCATCAATCAGACAGATATTTTAATCCTTTTAATCTCAAAAATCTAACAGCAAACACTTCTGATTTGAGGACAGTAAATGAAAACCAACTTTCGAAACTGGACTTGGCAATTTCGTTAGATGCATTACAACAAAAAATTTGTTCTACTTGCCGCTTGAAAAATTGAGGATACAAATTTGCTTCTGCAACTCGTCACATAATAGGCATAGCAAAAAATGTTGCTCGATATAAGGGATTAATTGGGGATCCAAATCCAAAACAACACCCATCTATAGATGATAATGTTATTGATACAATCGTTAGCTTGCACCAGTCTGACAACTACACTCAATATATGCCCGGAAAAAAAAATTACGTTTCGATAAAAGTAGACGGCAAATCGGTACCTATTCAAAAAAGATTAGTATTATATAATTTAAAAGAATTGTATGAAATATTTACTAGTACGTATCCAATTATAAAATGTAGTTTCCCAAAGTTTGCTAGCTTAAGGCCGAAATATTGTGTTTTAGCAGATGCTTCTGGTACTCACTCTGTTTGTGTATGTCCAATACATAAAAATGTTAGTTTATTAGTGAGTGGTGCCGATTTTAAATCACTTACTTCCGGTTCTAAACTACCTTTGATAAATTATGAGGATTGTTTGCATCGTATGGTATGCAAAAACAAAACGACTGATTGTTATTAAAATTTTCGTAAGTAGTGCCCAGGCCTGACGAATGTTATTGAGCAACTGGAGGATATTTTTAAAGAAAAATGTATTGAAATTGTTACCTACAAACAATGGGTAACGGTTAAAAGAACCTTATTTCAGACTCTAATATCTCCAGTTGATGAATTTTTACAGAAGTTAAGTGAAGGTTCGGAAAAACTATTGATTTATTCATTTTTGGTTAACAAACAAAGGGGTTTCTTAAATGAGATGAAAAATAAACTGAGAGAAAACGAGTGTATAGTTATTTGAGACTTATCAGAAAATTATGCTTTCATAATCCAAAATTTGGTTCAGGGTATACGTTGGAACAACGATCAGGCAACCGTTCACCCATTTTCATTTTATTATAGGAACGATTTGTATGAATTAAAAATTTCAAGTTTTTTTGCATTTTTAAATGCCTATATTACGACACTATTGCCATACATCTATATCAAAAGCAGTTGATCGAATTTATTAAAATAAATTCACCGTGTGTTAATTAAATAATATACATGTCTAACGGTACGAGTGGACAGTATAAAAATAAAAAGTACTTCATTAATCTCACTCATCACTTTGAAGACTTTGAAATAGCAGCAGAGTAGCATTTCTTTCCCACTTCACATGAAAAGGGGCCATGCGACAGAATAGGCGGGACTGTAAAACGACTATCTGCCGGAGCAAGTCTTCAGAGAATTAACAATCCCATCCGAACGCCACGAGAACTTTTTGATTGGGCCACAAAATCACTGCTAAATATTACTTTATGTTATTCTACAAATGATGATTATGAAGAAGAAAGAAAATAAGTGCCAGAGAGATTTTTGAGAGCAACAACGATTAAGGTAACGCTAAAATATCATAGCATGGTTCCACTATCTTGTCAAGAATTAGAAGCGAGGCTGTTTTCTTTGCACGAAAAAACAAATATTGTGAAAATTTTCAAGTGACATAACTTTTTTATGAAACTGTAAAAAAAGTTTTACTTGTACATGAAAATTTTATTATATTTATAAACATATATTAAGCAATCATAATGTTTACTTGGTTTTT
>NW_019379631.1:168325-192493 GCF_000648655.2 Copidosoma floridanum
CCTCTTTGTAAGAATGCATGTATGTATTGAAATCTTACTATACGTATGAATGAATAAATCGTATTGTATGTATGAATGAATAATTTACTTGTGCATTAATGGTCCACTTCTAATAACACCGATTTTAAAATTTGTAATTAACGCACTATTTCATTATATTCAAAATTAATTGTAAAATCCCCAGAAGAATTAATTTCGAAACTTGTGAACTTACTGTCACACATAAACTTGTATTTGGCGTTTTTATATTGCTGATGCGAGCTTTTATCATCACTGACCCAAAAAACTCAATCGCATTAGTCAGAAAAATGTGATTAGTACTCTTGTATTGTTATTTCCTAATATATGAAATCATAACATGTTACATCAGCGTACAAGCCTACTGTTTTGCTGTCAACGCAGTCTGCAAGAACATCGCTCATTGGTTGACCTAATTCAACCAAAGTTCTTTTTTACTCGCTCTGACGCTATAAGAATTCACCATCAAGAGGAAAAATCGCTTTTTTTACGTCTGTCACCTGTCCTCTGAAGTTTTAGTCTACTTTTGACTCCCACGACTCGCGAGTACCTTATACACGTAAGGCATAACGAGTTGGCTGAGGCAACTCGGGTGCAGTTTGAGAGTATCAATAATATCACACTACGCTAAGAAGCGAGGTACAACGAAAGAAGCCCGCCAAAAGTGATTTCAGCGATAGTAGAGAAGGCGGAAACCGCAACTCCTTATAGGCCAAGAACTCATCCGTGTAGTAATCACTGGGAATTACTGCACGAAGCATTAGGGAACTCCGAAGCAGCAGTAACAACAGTCAGTGATAGATGTAAGTTTTTTATCAGTAATGTAATTAATATCAAAATATGTAAGGTGATCTGAATGTACTGTATCTGAGAGAATACCTGTTTTTAATTGTTTTAATAAAAGAATTAAACATTAAACATTGATTAAATCATCCATATTATTTAAATAATTATTTTTACTTGACTAAAAAGAACAAATAAATCTCACGAGCTGAATCCTTAGAGACTTACGAATAACATTAAAATAAAACGGTTGAGACCATACTTTAAACAAGTCCCGTCATAATATGATGTGAAACGATTTCAGTTAGAAATTTTATATCCATTCCTGACACTTCTCAGAACAAAAATCTTCTTATTAAAAACATACTTGTTCGGAATCCATATAGTTTATTTGGTCAAATAATAAGCTGTATAAGTGAAAAAAAAAAAATTTGCTGAAAAGTACTGTGCGTACCTTATTCCATAAAATAATCGTTGGCCCTAAAGGGACGTTGATTTGCAGTTTCTCTTATATAATCTACGAAAAAGGGATATTTTTAAAGCTGTAAGGATTTAAAACTCACAAAAAATACATAATTGAAAAAAATGTTTTCTCTTATCTTACAACTTTATTACTAGAGCAAGAAAGTCCTGGAACTTAATCTCTACATAGTTTATCGCCACAAAAATATAAATACATATTATACCTGTTTAAAAATCTGGAAGATTTAAGAGATTACTGTGAGGATATAATTTAAAGCTAATCTTTCATGCAATGGGTTTTTTATTTGTCAATTTTTGAGTTGCTGTTTTAATCTCGATTAATGTTCTGCGTCAGTTTCTTGACGCCTAAGATAGTATTCATTATATGCTATTGAAGTTTTCCTTCCAATTCGCCCTTTTGCGACTTCTGGCATTGTTAAGACTTTTGTGAGCCCTGAAGGCTGTTTTTTTTAATTTTGTTAAGTTCTAACATATTTGTTGGGAAGTTAGTTTGACATCCGATTGCCCTTAAAAGGACCAGTGAGCTTCATAAGTAAACTCTTTCGTGACTGAAGTTTCCAGCAAACGTGATTGCCTCTATACTTTAGAGTGATTTTCTCTGGCCTGTTATTGTAGCACCAAACTGATCAGAAGGAAACTACAGCGTCTGAAGCGTTGGAGCTGTTTGTAGAGATCTTTACCAACCTCTCCTGATGTTACGCCAGAGACGTTAAAAACTAAAGCACTTTTTTTTGCAGAGCTTAGTCGTTTTGGTAATCTAAGGTAGGGAGATTAATTCGTGATGCTTGCCCGTTAGAGTCTGTTCCGTTTGCTAAAGTTCATTTTTTCTTCATGGACGTTAGGTTCGCCCAGCACAGATCTCAGAGAGCATCGGTGATTCTTGGTTGAATGCTTATAGAGTCGAGAGAGTAATGTAATGTAGGGTAGTCTGTCACCGGGGTTTCCAGCCTTGCGACGAACAACTCCGCTTGTGACGCGTGCGAGTGAATGTGCAGTTCCAGGAAGTAGATATATTGAAAATAGCCAGCTTTATATAGTCTTTTAGTCGACGACTCATTGCCGGAAATGGTAGTAAACATGTATTTGTTGGCAAGATAGTTTAAACTTAGGTGGCCCTTAAAAGAACCAATGAGATTGATGGTTAAGTAGGGAACGTAAATACTTACAATGGCCCTGAAAAGAGCTGATGGTGATACTTTCAGCTGTTCTTTATTTTTATTCTTGATGATGGAGAGCTGGCTGTGGGTAGCTTGACTCTTACCTTCGGAGTCTCTGTGTACGAAGACCGTGCTGGAGGGAGGTACACCGCTGACCAAAAACTATCTCGTCTTCGGATCATTACCCAGATAACCAACCGCTCATTGTTAGTCGGGAAAGTGGGCCTGGAGAATACCTTGTCTGTGGATATACTGTTGGGAGGACCACTGAAAAAGAGCTTGTGACTGCCCATACTCCTCAGGGCTGTCTTCCTTGGCTTGCAGTTGTAGTACAAAATTCTTTGACGGCACCAGGCCAGATGGTTGAACGACCACAAAACTTTCAAGTGTTGGAGCAGGTTGTGCTTTGGCTAGATACGTCTCCTGGTACTCCGCCAGAGACGTTGTCGTTTAGAACTTTTTTTTTTATTGAAGGCACTCGTCAATCCTCGTGGTTTAGGGTAGAATTAGACGTAGGTCGCTTGCCTATTGGAAAAGAGTGTCGTCGGTAGCCGGGATACCCAGCTGCATGACTAACAACTCTATTCTTGACGTACTGCCAGTGAACGACTATGAAAATCACTGAGACGCTTGGGCTAATTATAACCACACTTATATAATTCTATTGCAGGTAGCTTTGATTTTACATCCACGCCACCTAGCAGAACCTACTGAACTAACGTGAAAAGCTAGCGTATTTTTACAAAATTTCGAGCTTATTTATTGCTATTGTTTTTTCCAGATAAAAACTGTACTAAAACCATCTAGGGAGTGTCAATAATCAGTATACAAAATTTCAGCCAGATCAGTTGAGTAGTTTTCGCGGTTAGCGACTACAACGATTTTAGCAATTTTGCTTTATATATCAGTAAGATAAGATAAGATAATGTTCGTGATAAAATACTCAGTCATGTATGAAGCTAGTGTATTCAATCTTTGCCCTCAGAATCTGTTAATTTTCCTAGCAAGCGTCAAGACTGAGGAAAATCACTTCCTGTCAAGCATTAAAGGTAATCACGAGGTATCAGCTGTATTTAAAGTGATTTTTGTTATAACTTTAGCTTTAATTTTACACCTCAATAATCAAACAATCTTCAATCACGTGCCTTTGACACAAATCGTCAGCTGTAACTATTTCTCCAACTTTTATATTTAGCTCAAGAAGAAGCAAAACTTTATGAATATTGTTTAAGATTTTAATCGAAAAATGTACATAAATGTTGTCATCTGATTTATCAACACCCTTATATTGAATTGTATTTAGATTCCAACATCCACCTATTGCAGAGTTCTCACGTATTCTATGTCCCTAATCTACCTTTCTAATTTTTTTTCCGTAATTACCATCCTCTATATTCTCAAGTATGCAAGTCTTTTGTGCGGGCCCCTTGCAAAGTTTCCCTCAAACGATTCGCGGTAATCTATCCTACTGGGTACTATTTACAGGGCGCAGCGATTGTCTCAAACACACCCCAGCTATTATCAAGTTGATTAGAAAGATATTTTACTAGTAAGCTATCTAACTCGCAGTACCGATCTTTTTTATAACCAGCAGTGGTTTTACTCGATGAGCTGGCAAGGTATTGGCTTTTCTTTGAAAAGGAAGCTCTTGGAGGTCCAGACATCACCAGAATAATCGACTACTTGTTTTAAAATTCGGGTAAGTGGTGTTTCGACATCTTGGGTACTCATCCCAGCCCGAGAAAAAATCTCGACAATTTTTGACGAAATTCGAACCCATGAACCCTCAAATATCTCCGGCTATAAAGCTAGCACGCTAACCACTAAGCCATCAAGCTCTTGACACCTTTGTAATAAGCTTGATATATGCTACTCGCTAGATGCTTGACATGCAACGCTCTGCGTCGCGCGTAATGGCAAAAAGTGGCAAGCTAGCCCCCCAGTTTATTATATACAAAAAACACGATTAAATATTACACGATTCACAGTAAAATTCTTTAGTGTAACGCGAGTCACTAGACTTTTTTTTATAGTGGTACAATAGACTTTTTAAGTGCGAAAAGCACATTGCCGTAAGCTGGTATAGTAACCGAAACTGCCGATAGTAAATAAGCATAGTCATGCTATGCTCATGTAATTAAATT
This sequence comes from Copidosoma floridanum, assembly GCF_000648655.2. Next base: position 172,911 of record NW_019379631.1, read on the forward strand.
GTTATTTTTAATTAATCTATACATAATATTTTATGTCGGGTACGTGAATCAAAATGAGGGTTGCGACGAGACAAGACGAAATTAAGTTTCAGACAATCTTATCTCGATCTCGTCTCGAGAGACTTGTTAAATTTTCATTCAGGTTTTCTGAAGTAAAAAGCAGTTCTCGTAAAGGTAGTGTATCGTTGTTGTACAATTTACTTTACGTATTAACACAGGCATAATAACATTACACCGTTAGAGTTCGATTAATTTTTACTCAAGTTGTTCGGAACGGCAGAGAGTTCTTAAATTTGACGTTTAATTTATGCTTTCTTGGATAGACTTCGTTCTCAAAAGTGAAATATGTATTATACAAATTTAGCATTATACATTACAATTATAAAACTCTGAAATGATGTATAATTGATTATAAATGCATAATCTTACTTTTGTAAGTTTGTTGATGGTTTAATTTTTTTTATTTATTAAATAATCGTATGGATAAGGAGTTTCTGTAGTAAAAAATTTTTTTTTTAGTAGCACTTTCAGTCTTGCCAAGATGCTTACTCTGTCTCACTGACTTATCTCGGTCTCAGCATCAGTTGAACTCGTCTCGGTCTCAAGAAATCTCGAGAAATCAAGACAAGATCAAGATTTTTTAAATCTCGAGGCAGCCCTAGCTAAGAGCGCTTCGTAAAAAAATATCTGTATCGTATTTTATCAATGTGTACCTATTGATATGATAAAAAATATGTATCAAAATTTGCTAGTTTATCCCGTGAAGTCACATCAAATATCTAAATTTTTTTTTCTCAGAATTTTAACAATCATAAAAAGGAAATTATCTTACGAGCAAAAAATTATACTTGTAAGCTTTTAACTATTTTATCGTTGCTTTAAAGACTCTGAAATAAAATAAATTCTAAAATAAGATCATGTGAGACTTTTCACAAGAAATTTTGGTTTAATTTTGGTTAAATTATACAACCTTTTGAATCTTTCTACAAAAAAAGACACTTAAATGGTTGACGCCTACCTGGTACAATATGACATTCACAGACTTCGTATACAAAGATTGTTAATTAATTTATATCATTGACAATTCATGAAAGGTTCGACACACATATTTTGTATGTTTTATACGTTCAAGAAATTGTAATTAGTGAGATACTAGACACTGTCAGGTCTTAAACTTAAGCATGTTAACAATTTTGAATCAGACACCATATAAATGGTTTTTAAGTTACATGATTAAGTTGATGATTTAAAAAATCTCCTACGGTTTTCTACATCATTGTAAGAAATTTTTCTTTGTTTTTTTTTTTTTTTTTTCTCCTACAAATATTTTGATCAAATTATCGTAAGTAACGACGCTTTCACACTTATAACCATTCTGTGTCAGTTTTAATTTAAAATACAGTTAATTAAGCCAAAGGAATAATAGCATAATATTAGTAAATAAGATCTGCAAGTTTGATGATAAACATAGGGAACTTTTTTCTGATTACTAATCTTATAATATAATTCAAAGTTAATTACTATCGTCTTGGATTCTTAAATGCTAATGCTATAATCCTGAATTCTTAACTTAAGGCTTTAAAAGTCATTTATATAATTTAAAAGAATCAAATAATTAAATATCAAAGAATCACGATTTCTTTTCATAATTATTTATGCAAAATCGATTGTTTCAAGCTAGTATTTCTCGCGTTTTGAAGTACTAAAAAAGATTACTTTTTTGTTTTAGCCTTTTTTGCACTATGAAGTAGTTTTCGGCCAATATTCAATTTTTTTTCTATTTTCTACTAGTTACTTATTTTAAAAGCTATACATTTTATTCTTGCTATTTGTTTCCTGTTAACCGAGATTGAAAATTTCACAGGAATGAGATTTTTTTTTAAATAAATGATTTTTTGTTTCTCGTGTTACATCAAACTAGTCTGTTTGACAAAATAACGCTATTGAACTTAAATGTTCGTACGTTAGTAATTTATTGTATGTTTGTGCGACCAACAGCATTCGTCCAACGGCCCTGCGTGGCAACCAATCACTGCGCACGCTCACGCTCTCGCTCGCTCGACACGATCTGTGCACCGACGTCCTCGTCAATCTGCACTGTTTGCTCAAGCAAATGAGCGATCCACAGCACGAGCATACACACTGAAGCGGACTATTGTGACCTTTTAAGTTTTCTCCTTCGTTTAATCTGTAGAGCATTAAAAATCGAAATTATATCATGTTCTCTTTTCATGTATGAGATCTAAGCAGTTAAGCAATTGCATCGCTTAAGCCAAGCGTTGTTGTGTATTAAGAGTGTAGGCCGATAGAACTAGCTCATTAGAAGGCTCATCTAAGATGAAATTGTATTTACAGTATCTCACATGGTTTATTCGATGTATTCAATGGTGAGGAACACATCTTTTAAAAAAGAGCCCATTCAAGATGCGGGCATCATTTTTTTAATAATGATTTCATGCCAAAAATGCTTTAAAATCGTGTTTTTCAATTATATCTTTCAGCCAATCATCCGATGCCGTACTTTTTAATATGCTATTTGTAGGTATCATTTAAAAAAACAAGTTGTGACCAGAATTTTTAAAATAGATTTACAATTGTTAAAAATAATCAACATACAACGCCGAAAGAATCGAACATTATATTATATTTTTACTTTGTCAAAAAAATTTTTAACAGCCTCTTAATTCAGTGAAAATGTGTCTTCCGTAAGCATGAACATACTTAAACTTTTTCGTAAAAAAGTATTTTTAATTTTTTGAGAAGATGCATTTATTTATTCATAGTTGCCGTCATCTGACAGGGCCCAACAGAAGCTCATTTATTTCGTTGTAACGTCTAGCTTATGAATATACTAATGGTATAACGATTTTTGGAATTTTTCATTAACCAAACGGTCTTTACAAAAGTGCGAATTTTTTTTGGAATATCTTACTAACAAATTAACACATGGGCATAAAACTGGAATACTCTAAAAGCTGAAATTTTTCTACGAATTATAAAAAAATTATTTTTCGAAAATGTTTACAAACCAAAATAATTTTTTAAATTGTTTTTTTACTTAATTTGTTTATTTAACAACACAGACATTTGAAATTTAGACAGTGGGTAGTTCAATACTTGAATTTTCCCATTCTGTATTTTTTTTCAATATTTTGGTTTTGAGTGCTAATTCATATGTTTATCGACAACCGTCTGATCGAGTCAGAAAGACACGATTGTCATTTTTAACCACAGTTTTATCAATCGAACGACTTCTAATTCCCACCTTGAGGAAGAGAAGTTGTATCTCGGTCATTGGTCATCCGATTTTGACTTTTTTTCCTTGGGGCAGCGTGATGAAATATTGACAATTAACGTATTGCTACTGTTGATAGTTTGTTCATCAATATATTATAAACAAATAATTATTTTTTTAAGGGTGGCGCTCCAAAGAAGGGTTCTGATGTCGAAATGAATGTTAAAAATTATTTTAATTAATGCACTTTAACAAAAATATACAAAACAGTAAGCTGGAGAGCAGCTTATAAGAAATCATATCATTTTTACATTGTATAAAAATTATGTTGTGGTACACGCTAATTAATTTTTTTCATGCATTTTTTAAAATTCTTTTGGTCTACACTTAAGTATTCAGTAGATCTTTCTCCACCTTTTAAAGTTCTCGCTGCGTTTATGAAAACGGAATTAAGGAAAGCTGAAGAAAAGGAGACGAAAAATTAAAAGAAGGAGCACGCATTTCGCAGGATAAATGAGTCTTCACTTTTACGTATTTTCCAATTTTCATACCTAACAAAAAAAAAGAAGATTTGTTAAAAATGATGTAAGTTTTAAGAATAAATTTACAAATTATTAACAATAGCAATACGGTAGTGGTTAATATTTCATCACGCTACCCCAAAAAAAGTCGAAATCGGATGACAAATGACCAAGATACAACTTATTCTCCTCAAGGTGGGATTTAGAAATCGTTTGATCGATAAAACTTTAGTTAAAAATGACAAGCGTGTCTTTGTGACTTGATCAGACGGTTGTCCATGAACATATGAGCTGCCCTTATAACCAAAATATTGAAAAAAAATACAGGATAAAAAATATCAAGTACTGAACTACGCACTGTTTAAATTTCAAACGGCTGTGTTAAATAAACAAATTGAATAAAAAAACAACTAAAATAATTATTTTGGTTTGTAAACATTTTAGAACAATTATTTTTTTATGATTCGTAAAAAATTCCAGCTTTTAGAGTATTTCAGTTTTATGCCCATGTGTTAATTTGTTAGTGAGATATTGCAAAAAAAAATTCGCAAAAAAGTCGCACTTTTGTAAAGACCATTTGGTTAATAAGAAATTATAAAAATCGTTATGCTATTAGTGAATTCATAAGCTGGACGTTACAACGAAATAAATGAGCTTCTATTGGGCCCTGTCAGATGACGGCAACTAGGTCAGATGGAATTAAACATTCGACATCTTTTTAATAAATAAATGCATCTTCTCAAAGAGTTAAAAATAATTTTTTACGAAAAAATTTTAGTAGTTTTATGCTTACGGAAGACACATATTTACTGAATTTAAAGGCTGTTAAAAATTTTTTGACGAAGTAAACAAATAATATAATGTAATAATATAATAAATAATATAAAGTTTTTTCGGCGTTACATGTCGATTATTTTTAACAATTGTAGATCTATTTTAATAATCCCGGTCACACATTGTTTGTTTTAATGATACTGTGACATCCCATGTCATATACTTAATATTCATTATTTCGAAATACATAGCTCCGTTAAAAACTTATTAAAAGCGAATGCTTAGCAATTGTTAAACATTGAGCTTCTGCAATCTCGTGACACATAACTTACTTCCTTTGAAAAGAGATTTCCGCTTATCTTACAAAAATCAATTTTCACTAAATGTCTGCAAGAATGAAAACAATCAGCAGTTTCAACATTTATTACTGAGAATTATCCACAGCGAATGTCATGAACAGTTTCAATATCAACTGTACCAAATGCAACAACCAAGAGATCAGCGATTTTTACCATTGTTCGCGGTATAGTTGTTGCACCACGTTTATGCTTGTGTAAATTGAGAGTAATTAGTTTAAGCTCTGATTAGTCGTTCGGATCCTCAACTTGACATGTCCTCTTTAAATGCAAGAGTATAAAAACTCCTTACACATACCAATAATTGCCTTTTCTCTTTCATCAAGTGCTCTAAAGTAACTATAAAGGTTGGAGAGTGAGTTCTGTTGCGTCTTTTAAGCGGATGTAAGACTTAGTTTAGTGATTAAGCTACGTGTTAAAAGAGTGCATTTCAAGCAAATGTAAGACTTAGTTCGGTGACTAAGCTGTGTGAGAAAAGCTCAAGCAAACCAGGCCACTGTAAACTCGCCTAAAAACTGAATCAAGGAGAAACAAGAAAGAAAGGACCGTCGACTTGGGTTCCGACGTTAAAAGCAGCAGCCTAATTATTTCCATCACCACGAGTACTCTCGTGTAGGATTAAGATCATTGTTGCGGTCAACTTTGCGACTGCGTGCGCGCAAGCAGCGGTTAACCAACGATCATAGAAGTAAGTTAAGTTAAGAAAAATAAAAACTTGTTAAAATATTGTAAACGCGAATCTGAACCTTCATAATTTATATTATGTGTTAAATTAATCATTTTCGGCATCACTGAATTAGTAAATCATCAGATAAGACATAACTTGGTTGTTATATTTCTTTTCTTAATTAAAATACTCTAATTACTAAATTATTTAAAGTATTCTAAGAATCAAAATTTTAATTGATAGAAATATAAATTTTACCTTGATAAACAAATTATATGCCAAGGAAAAATTAAATACATAACGGATGATAAAGACCTTACAAGGACGTAAGATAAAGAGACGAATAAAATATTCTACGACCATATTACATCAGATAAATTCAAACAGTAGGTCAACGCCAGCTCAGCGTACGATATACCAACACCTCTCTACACATACCATTCGTTGAAACCTAACACCACAACGCTGAGTCAACGATTTAAAAGAAAAACGTACTGTAAGTAAGAGCAAATAAGGCCTTTGGGCCGACGGCTGGTTCCTGACGAATAAAAATTTATTTGTTTGTAGAACGAATCCACGAGTTCCGCCCTTCACTTTGGAGTTTGGACGTAACAATACCTACAAATGGCATATCACAAAATGTGGCTTTTGTTGATTGGATTAAAGAGATAATTGAAAAATACGATTTTTCACTTTTTTACCATAAAATAGTTAATAAAAAAATGATGCCCACATTTTAAGTGAGTGGTTTTTTAAAGATGTGTTCCGTACCACCGAATATATTGAATAAACCATGTGAAATACTGTAAGAAATCTAATCCTGCAGATTTACTAACTTCATTTGCCTAGTGTAGTTTAGTGTGGCAATACAGTTTTGTTAAGAGAAAGGTGTTCATGTGATTTATGTCACAGCCTTAGTCCTACTCCTACTTCTATAAAGCATCCAACTCAGCGTCTTGAAAAACATTAATTATTAATTACCGTCCAATTTAGCTCGATCTGAGACTTTTTTTATGAGTAGTTAAGAAGGCTTCCTTGTCCTAGTGTCACCAAATAAGATGTATGTCATTAAATAGTTTGCATTACGCAGAATCTGACTGTGCCGTTATTCATACTTTTTATCGAACAAAATCTGGAGAAATTTAAGCTTGAAGTTCGCTCTTTTAACAAGAGCGGTTATAGCAGACATACTAAAAATAACAATTTGTAACCTCAATCGAAAGTGTCAGGTATTACGAGTATACACGTATTGTAGATTTTAACTTCATATTTCAAATTCCATCGGAAAAAATATGGGTAAATGGACTAGAAATTAAAATAATTGCAAAAAAGCATGAGTCAGCTTATTTTTTCTGCTACGAGAAAGTCAGTAAAGCCGCCATATTGCTTGGCCAGAGCAGGCGCAATTCAAACTCAAATTTTATTCAAGTTAAATGACGGCTTACATTTTCAAATTTATTAACACCATTACATTGATATACTGTAAAAAATTTGAGAGATATTTAATGCCTATAAAAATTAAATATTACACTTGAGTAAATAAGATCAGCTATATTAAATTTCACAAATTGTCACATTTCAAAAGAAATACAACAGTTATATTTATGTTGGTATCCCTACCAACTACTTCAGTTTTTCATCTATCTCAATTGGAGTTGGCACCCCTACACAAGGGAGCCTCCTTAATGCATGTTGTGTGGTAAAAGATAAAGGAGAAAACCGTCAAGTATATGTCATCTTTAAAAAAAGGCTCAAGAAATTTAATTTTACTCGCCAGAAAAAGTTCATAAAAACATGAATTTTATACAAGGATATTTAGGTTTACATTTTTTAGTCCCGATGCTAAATATTTTTTGTAAGACATACAAGGTCTAAAGATCGACCTTGTAAATGTAAGGATCGTTTTTTTTGGGTTCTCGTTCAAATTTTTCTGGGTTTGTTTTTATAAACAACTGAGCTATAATAATTTGTATAACTCTAAGGTAAACAAAGCTGAGAACATTTTACAAGGGATAAAATTTGTACATTTGGTCACAAAAAATTTTGATTTCTGTATGTTTCATTCTCAACAGCTATTAAAATTTTTCAATTTATTACTTTCAAAACTTAAAATTTTACTATTTCTTACCTCCATAATCCTAATGTTTACAAGTGCACTTAATTTCATTAATTTTGTTTGCGCTGGTCAGAATAACAATTAATTAACATGATGACAACAGAAACTGAATTGTTCACGCATACTTGCAAAATATTTTTTTTTTTTTTATTTGTAATTTCAAACGATTATGTTACGTTTAAATTTTTTCTAGTATCATTAGTATTTAATAGAAGTTACATTTAACGCACGTATTAACTGATTTAAGGTGGCTCCTCACTCCTATACAGCACGTATTTATAATATTTTATTAAAATGTTTATTGAAAGTTATAACAAGTGTCATTTAGCCTGACAATATCATATCTAGTGCTAAGCACTGTGAGATTTTTTTCATAAAATTTTGTTGATAAATTTCTGAGATACCAAAACTTGGAAAAAATTCAACAAATTANTTATTGAAAGTTATAACAAGTGTCATTTAGCCTGACAATATTATAGCTAGTGCTAAACATCATGCAATTTTTTTCATAAAATTTTGTTGATAAATTTCTGAGATACCAAAACTTGGAAAAAATTCAACAAATGACTGTAATCTTTTTTCATTTTACATCTAATATTTAATTTTTCGGGCTCATTTTCTTCCTTGAACAAAATCATTGGGAGTTACCACTGACAAAATTGCAATAACTTAGATAGGTTTCCCATAAATTTAATTTGTTTACTTGTTCTTCGTATTCTCATATAAACAATTGAACTTTGTGGGAAACCTATCCAAGTTATTGCAATTTTGTCGGTGGTGACTCCCAATAAATTTGTTTAAGGAAGAGAATGAGCGCAAAAAATTAAAAATTAGATGTAAATTGAAAGAGATTACAGTAATTTGTTGAATTTTTTCCAAGTTTCGGTGTCTAAGAAATTTATCAACAAAATTTTATGAAAAAAATCGCATGATGTTTAGCACTAGCTATAATATTGTCAGACTAACTGACACTTGTTATAACTTTCAATAAAAATTTTAATAAAATATTTCAAATACGTGCTGTATAAGGGTGAGGAGCTACCTTAAGCGGTTAATCTTTAGGGGGCTCGAATCGTGATAAATCTGTCTGTTAAGCATTTTTTTCACGAGGATGGGGTTGATAAATCTTGTTTGTGCTTTAGATACAAGCAGTAGTTTAAATGAGTTACAATACTAGTAGAATAATCGAATTATTTCTGATTTCTAAAAATCTCCAGTACATTTAGAACTNAGGCATTTATCGTTGGAATATCTTAAGGATTGCAGAGAAAGTTTTTGGACAATAAAGATTTGAATAAGTCTGTGTTCGATCACTTCATTGCATTATGCAAGGTGTGTCATATTGCTAAAATTTAAAGAATGCCTTTGAACACTAGAAGAGAGAGGGCATCGAAACAACTCATCCTAAAAGATACAAATTTATGATAGTGTACACAGACGACTACTTAATATTGACGATGGCATACCCTGTGAAAGTGAAAAGTAAAGCAAGAAATTGTATGGACAAATTTGCGACCAGTGCACGAAATCTACTGGACTTTAATGCAAAGATGTGCTATAACAGAACTGACCAAGGCACAGAGTTTACAGGAGGTCGAACGGTGGAAATTCTCCAGAGATTGGGAGCTGAGTTTCAACTGGTTTCTCCAGACAATCTTCAATACAATGGCGTTTCAGAACGAATCAATCGCACAACACACCTGTCCAACAAAATAACAGCTCCCTTAGGAAATTTTACCCCCAATCTAAAGATAGAAATAAATCAAATAAGATTTGGTCGTGTGGCCTTTATTAAGATACACAGGAACACTGGAACCAAATACAGCCCACAAGGTATACGAGTAGTACTGGTTGGCTATACTACTACCGGCTACATTTTTCTAAGACCAGAGGATGTAAATTTTATGAGGTTCCGGGTGTAAAATTTCATGAAAGACTTGTATTTTGAAATGTCTGGGGAAGTGATAAAATAGCAAACTGAAATAATCATAAGACAGACATTAAATAAGATGAATGGTTCATTAAGTTTGGTAAAGATAGTCTTGAAGTATTATTAGAAACGGAGGGAGAACATTGAGTCAAGATGAAATGAGGACAACTGAGGAAGAATAAAGAGCTTGTTCAAGTAAACTTCAAAGCAATTGACGAAAGATTGGAGTCGATGCATAAAATCAAGTATGGAAAATTGTAGATAGATCAACTATGAATGTTAAAGGAAGCAAGCCAAACATCATAGATTCCAGACGAGTCCTAAAGAAGAAGATAGACGAAGATGGGAACCACGACATTTAAAGTAAGGTTGGTGATTCGTGGGTTTAAAAATAGGAATAAGTACGACTTGCAAGAGACTTATGCCCCTGTATCTGGGTTGGCTCTTGTGAGATCAGTAATATCAACTTTTCATATATTTAATCTAGAAACTTGTCTGCTGGATGTCAAGACAGCATTCATGAATACTTCAATCAAGAAAGAAATAAATATAGTGTTTCTTGAAGGTCTGCTTGACGAAGATTAACTTAAGAAAAATAATGTATGTAATCTATTAAAAGCCCTTTATAGACTCAAGATCAGCTTGAAGAAATGGATCGAGTGTTTTCGTGTGGCTGCACTGAAACTAGTATCATAAACGCACACCAGTGAAACTTGCCTTTACACATGGAAAGAAAAAGTTAACCTTTTAATCTTGATTCCATATGAAGATGATATCATGATAGCAAGAAATTGGTAAGTAAACTAAAAGTAATTAAGATTGGTCTGCAGTCTGACTTTGAGATATCAGATCTTGGCGAGGTTGGCACTTTCCTAGTTATCACAGTCACAAGAGATAGAAAACATAATTCAATTTCACTTACGCAAACACCATACTTCGACAAAGTTCTGGAAAGGTTTGGATTTACCGACTCAAAACCACAAAGAACACAAATGGTGACAAATCAAGCCCTGAATCGGCAAAGAAAAGACAGATAAGAATCGGAAGAAACTTGAGAACTGAACAAAACTAAAACTGAAGAAAATGTACCTCACAGAAAAGCAGTTGGAATTCTGTTGTATCTGGCTAACACAGTCAGACCAGACATCTCGCACTCTGTGAATGTATTAAGCAGATACCAAATCTGCCCAACTGATGACTAGAGAATGGTAAAACGAGTCTTTCGATATCTGTAACACACCAGAACTCTGGGATTAACCTACAGAGGCCGGAAAAATAAGATGGAAGTCTTTTCAGATGCGAGTTTGGCAGACTGTAAAGGCTCAATTACGACAGGTGGATACCTCATAAGATTGTATTGCGATACAGTTGCTTGGAAGACGAGAAAAACCGAGTTACGTTGTAATCTCAACCTGCGAGGCAGAATACGTGGCGATGAGTGATGCAAGGCAGGAGCTGATAGGATTGGAACACTCAATCAGCTTAATACTGTCATACATTCTGTTGCCTGCGGACCTTTGGTGTGACAACAAAGTCACCGGAGCAAGTGCTAATATAGATGGTGGCAAAAGACTGAAACACATGACCGAGATCAAGGCTCACTACGTTAAGGAATGTGTATCCAGAGGAAAAATAATCGTTAAATGGATTTCATTCAAGGAATAACTAGCAGACATTTTTACAAAACCCCTGCCCTTTGAACTGTATGAAAGACTAACAAAAGAAATTTTGAATGTTAATCAGTGTAAATTGCATGATAATTAAACTTGAACTTGAGATAGTAAAATTAATAAATTGATAATAGATAGATAATGATAGTAGACATGCCGATTAATGTATCTCTCTGTGTATGTTTTAGCTCGTCACAACCAACCCCAATGAGTGATCAAGAAGCCGACGTGCTCCACATCTTCATTTGATCACTTATTTTTCTATATATGATTACTCAGTGTAGATAATCTAATATTTCTTTCCTTTTTTATCATACATTGTTATTATACATTTCAAAGTTTCATTATATTATATTATACATTGTTAAATTCGGATACTAATGGGAGGAAGTGTAAGATGTACATTTGGCACNGAAGTTCACGTAAAAGTATTTTTAAATGATGAAAAAAAAAATTCAAACATTTAGAAATTTTGATAGTAATGAAAAATTGACTCTTTTTGATTTGATCTTGCTTTATTTCAGTTCAGCTTACGATTGTATCCTTCATTGTAAAGACTAAAGATAGCATACACTGAAGATAGTGAGAATAAACGTGTCCGTGTTTTATAATAAAAACGACAGAGTTGTACATTTTATTGCCCGATCACATACCCTCACATCCATACTGCTAACAGTTTCCCATGAATTTAATTTGTTTACTTATTCTTTGTATTCTCATATAAACAACTGAACTTTGTGGGAAACCTATCCAAGTTATTGGAATTTTGTCCGTGGTGACTCCCGATAAATTTGTTCAAGGAAGAGAATGAGCGCAAAAAATTAAATATTAGATGTACATTGAGAAAGATTACAGTAATTTGTTCAATTTTTTTCAAGTTTCGATATCTAAGAAATTTATCAACAAAATTTTATGAAAAAAATCGCATGATGTTTAGCACTAGCTATAATAATGTCAGACTAACTGACACTTGTTATAACTTTCAATAAAAATTTTAATAAAATATTCCAAATACGTGCTGTATACTTAAGGGTGAGGAGCCACCTTAAGTAATAGTAATAAATATGTTATTTTCAAGCTTGGTCCAAAAATAATTAGCTATGAACAGGATTCATCACGTTCACGCTACCGTCGCAGTACCATTATCAGTACGTGTGTCACAAAAAACTTGTTGAAACTGACCTAATTAGTCGTTCTACAGCTGAATAAATCACAACAGAAGGTTGATTTCAGTAGCCAGTGATGACAATGGTACTAGTAGTGACTGAAAAATTGATATTAATACTTATAAAAATATTTTATACATTTTTAACCATTTTTTTAATGGAGCAAATGAGTTAGAAAAGTATTTAATGAATTATACAAAAATTATTTATCCGATGAGCCACTGTTGTTTCAAAAGTTACGTAGAAAGTTCGAGACAAAAAAAAAAACTAAATGAAAAAAATATCCTGTGATACGTTTTATTGTGTTCTATAAAGTTAGTAACGTACGTATGTTTAAAATGTTGATGTAAGTGAGTAAAAAGAAAATAAAAAAAAACAGACGAAAAGCTGGATCATTTGAAAATATATGACATATTTAAATCACATGAATTCGTATGCTNTTACTTAAATCTCTTAACGTTCCATCTACTATTTCCAATGCTCTTTTTGGAATCATTAAAGCTTCATCCCAAATAATTAAATCAACTTCTCTTAGTTATTTTTATCTCACTCGAATTCTAAAAATGCACTCTCTATGTTATTAAGATCTAAAGAAAGTCCAAAAGTTCTATGACTGGTCCATTCCCTTTGGAAGCAAAATTGATGCTATGCCAGTCCACGCCATTGACATGATTTTTTTTATTTTGAGAAATAAAAAAATAAATTAACGTTTTNCCACTGTTGTTTCAAAAGTTACGTAGAAAGTTCGAGACAAAAAAAAAACTAAATGAAAAAAATATCCTGTGATACGTTTTATTGTGTTCTATAAAGTTAGTAACGTACGTATGTTTAAAATGTTGATGTAAGTGAGTAAAAAGAAAATAAAAAAAAACAGACGAAAAGCTGGATCATTTGAAAATATATGACATATTTAAATCACATGAATTCGTATGCTTCTGGCAATACTTACATGTTAATTAATTTCTATTTTATGTAAAAAATGTGATAAATTATAAAGCATTTACTTTGTTGCATCAGCTATTTTATTTTCAATATCATCCTTTTTTTATCTTCAAATTACCTTATTGTTCATAAAGTGATACAATTTTATAAATAATTGTGGGATCACATTCGAAGTTCTTTAAATTGGTCGTACACTTTATAATTCTCAAATTTGATTGTACGTTTCGTTTAGTCCAAATCATGGACTGGAAATTATAACAGATATACGATGAATGCTAGAGCTGAGTTGCACGCACATGTATGTTTTTATAAATTTAGGATTTTTTAAAATAAGTAATAACATTTGAAGATAACATAAAAAGCCGAATTGAAATGCAATTGTACATACAAACTACAAGTTATTTTGTTTCGAAGGTGCACAGTAAGCAATGATTGAATATCAAACTAGTGTGAATTAATTTATATTAAAGACATCATATACGTACTTGATATGGCTTTAAAACAGGAAGAACATCAACGATTGTTGGAAGTGGTGGTGGAAGTAGTTGCCCAAGAGCCATAACACTAGTTATTATCGTCCCTTTACATGTGCTACAGTTAGCTAAAATAGTAGCAATAATAGCTCTTAACAGAACAGAGCAGTAGGCTAAAGCTGGTCTATACCACGCTGTCAATTGAAGTAATGTCCATAAAACAGGTGCATCCTTAAACGACCGTCTAATTTGCAAGTCTCTTTCTACGGTAACCTTAGATATATCAGAGAAAATAATTATTTTATATTTTAACATACTCCGTAAAAATTTTACTCTTTTAATTCAAGTCAAAGATAGTTTGCTTACTTTACTGAATTCTTCATCAGGCCATGGTAATCCATTATACATAACATCAGAGGATATCAATTCTACTAAAAGTAGACTCAACAGATTTACAGAATCAATGTCAACAGGATATTGTTTAAAATAAGAGTAGTTGGAACAGGCCTATTAAAGGAAAATTATATAATTTTATTGTACTTACAGCTAACTGTTAATGATAAAATATAACATACCTTGATCAAATCAACCAAAAGCATACTATTTAATACAATGTATTCCCTATTTATGATATTATGAGCATCTGATTTTCGAGGTCCATGTCCAATTATTCCGGCATGAAAAACACATGAATGTCTTTGGGCAAGAATCGTTCCACTGCCCTAGTTAAAAAAAAGTATAAATGAAAAATAATACCTAAATTCAAGAGTTTTATGTATTTGTATCTAGATAAAACAATTATTACTTGCTTATGATTTTGTTGTGAAAGCGATTCTTCTGTGAAAATAAATCTGTTCCTTTCTTGTGTACCAAAAAATTTAGCGTTTTCAGAGAATATAGCAACTTCTAAAATTTCACGAAGCGCTAGAACTCTGGCAAATTGAAAACATTTTATTAGTCCTCGTAAAAAACAACTAATCATTCTGACACCTCGCTCCTTCTTGGCAACATCTATAAGCATAGTCAGAAATATAATAGTAGTAATATATTCGATATTAATAGTGAATTATATTTTTGACTCATTTATAAATTAACTTTCACAAATTTTAATATGATTCAGTCTACACTATTTTCCGTCCTTTTTTTAACAATACACACGAATAGTAAAAAAATTTTTGCAAACAAGTAAAAATATCAAGAAATAGAAAAGCGCAGTTTAACTCGGGTCGCAAGTCTTTTGAAAAAATTTCTGTTTTTATTAAATGCTTTTACATCGCACTATAATTTAAACATACATCTCTTAATTCTAATTATACATTCATGTGCACGTGTGCTAAAAGAAAAGTATAACACACTCTGTCCCGCAGGTGTCACAGCTAAACTACCATATATCAGTATTGGGCAAAGACGACTTTTACATATCCTACCACTCTGATAACTTTCCGTCAGAAAAGTTTCGAAGCTTATCAGACCAGGGCTATAATAGGAGTACAGAAAATACTTATTTCTTCTAAAATACCCAAGTACTAAGGCATGTTTGATAATTTCACTGCATATTTGATATATATTTAGATATTTTTTTCTACAAGTCATGGTAGAGACATACAGGTCAATGTGCTCTGGAAAGCATACTTCATTTCACTTAGCCTTTTGGAGTTGAAAAAATACAAAATGTTAAAATGAAAAGTTTTGCTGAAAATTATGAAGTTCACGTAAAAGTATTTTTAAATGATGAAAAAAAAAATTCAAACATTTAGAAATTTTGATAGTAATGAAAAATTGACTCTACTTTTCACAAAAAATCTTGATTCAGGTCATCATGACATATTGGAGTATAAAAATTCTAAAACTAACAATACTTTAAATAGAATAATAAGCTAATCAACGAATCAAAACAAAAAAAAAAATGTTACTCTATGCGACAATAACGATAAAATTAACAAATTTAAAAGTCATTTTAATAAAAAAGTAATTGTAAGTGGCAAAAATAAATTGTTCAAAAATTTTTCAATATTTTTTAACGATTATAATCACATATATAACCACATATAATAGTGAGAATAACAATAGTGAAACATTTTGTCAATGAGTGGCAATATTTAAAAAACTACATTTTAAGAAATGATTACTTTGAAAATGTAATATTCAGAAACAATTATTTTAATCTTATGCCACTAAGTAGAATTTTTGCCACTGCAACTAAAATTCAATGTTTTGTAAAAATGATTAATGTGTACATTAAAATTACATTAGAAGATTTAAGTAACATTATATTTTTTGGTAATTATTCTAGTCATATAAAATTAAGTATATTATTTTCAGGTGACATAGATTCTGGTATATTAACTTTGATAACTTTTTGAAAAAAACTAAATGAAAAAAATATCCTGTGATACGTTTTATTGTGTTCTATAAAGTTAGTAACGTACGTATGTTTAAAATGTTGATGTAAGTGAGNATTTAATATAAAAAAAGCTGGAAATATAATAAAAAATGATCGTAATAAGAATTGTAATCGTATCAGTGCAACAAATAATAATGAATCCTAAACAGAAATTTTTTGCTATAGTAAAATGAGTTTCAAATGAAAGTGTTGTTCAGCAATTTTCTGGAAAAAAAAGGAATATCGTTGTTGTCACAATTGCAAGATTTGTTCAAATTCTCTGAGTGCATATGACAAAACAATGAAGAACCTTCTTTTTTACGATAACACTATTAGAATCCTAATCCAATATTACAATAAAATTTTTTGTTTTTAATATTTTATAAGTAATGAGATAAATAAAAAACAAGTTTATTTTATAACATAAAAATTCAAGGACAGCTTTGTCACTTTGGATCTTATACTCTTAAATTAAATGTGGGCAAAATAACTTAAGATGGTTAATTATATACGTATACCGATCAACTAGCGATTGAACAAGGATTAAGTTCAAGTAAAAACAATAACGTGATTAAAAATCACATAAAAATTCTGACTTTTATTATAAACAAAAAAAAATTTTATAGCTAAATCCTATAGATATTTAAATCAAATTGCTTATGTAAAAAAATTCCTTATTACAAAATGGTTTCTGTAAGAAAAAGAGAAAAAAATCCATAACTACATTAAATCATTAAGTACCGGAAGTGGATCAATCATTGTTTCAGACTCAGAATAACCAAAAAATCTTAATCTGTGTGGCTATCCAAAGGATTCAACAAATAACCATCCGAAAAAAACATATCTGAATAAACTCCCCCATTTTGTTGATCCAATGGTATTTTCTTTTCGGATACAGTACTAATTACTCTGAATATTTTTTTGATAGCAGTTATAATAATAATAATAATAATGATAAAAATAACCATAATGATAATAATAGTCGAAGTAGTTATAAAAATAATAGTCTTACTGTGTTACAATATTATTCATCTAGATTATCTTACAGACAAAATACAGACAATTTTAGTCCTTTATTATACATTGGAAGATTAACTGAACAGTTTTTTACATATATATACCTTATGATTAAAAGTCATGCACTAAACTATGTAGGGATTATTCAAATAACTAAGGAATTGAATGTTATGAAGAATTATTAGATGCAGGACAAAAATAGCACCTTAAATGTATTCGAAAACTTTAAGAATAATGAGAAAATTGGAGACGTTTATATATTCCCTACGACGTACGTTAGAGGACCACGTTATATGCAACAACAACATTTCTAAGATACTATGGCTATAATAAAGAAATGCGGTAGACCAGATATACTTATAACTGTAACGTGCGATTCTAAATGAAAAGAATTCAAAACGGTTCTAGCTAACTTTCCAATAAAAACAGTGCCTAGCTATGTACAAAACATAACTGTTCGACTATTTCACACATAATTACAATCAATTTTAGACGATACAACGCGTAACAATATTTATGGTCATATATTAGCTTATGTTCACACAACAGAGTTCCAAGAACATGGACTACCTCATGCACATTTACTTATAATATAATATTCTGATAATACAATAATTACTCCTAAAGATATAATGTAATATAATATCAGCTACGACTATTTGAAATACTAAAAAACTTACAAAATTAGTTATTAAACATATGCTACATGATCAAATCATATTTAATAATGCAATTAATACACTTTTTGAGAAAAAAAAAAAAAAAAAACTAGCGCACCATAGCACTACATCACAGGTGGTATGGAAATGTGCTAACAAATACATACAGATAAAAAAATTATTAAGAGAGTCGTAAAAAGTGGCTGAAGAGGGCTAGAACAATTATTGGGGCGTTCCTAAGACAATGTGTTTAGAAATTATAAGAGGACTTAGGAGCTCTCTTAAAACTGTAAGGAGTGCATAAGGAGGAGGTGCAAAAAGTAATATGACTAAAAATGACATGGAAACCGATATAAATTTATCTTAAAGATGAAGCTGAGGGGTAGCAGTAGGGTCATCTTTAAATTGTGTTGGGATGCACTGTTATTGGGTTATCAAATTGGGAGGGAGGTAGAGGGGGGAGGAAAAGGGGCTAAACAAAATTATATTTTGTTGTACTGTTAATGGGTTATAAAGTTTAAAGGAATGGTGGAGAGACGGTGGAGAGGCGCTAAAAAAATATGAAACTCAATTAAAATAAGGTAAAAACTGATAAAATTTTATTTGTTTGGAGGGAAGCTGAGCTAGTGATGTAGGGGCTGAGGGGCGGGGCTGATCAAAATTGAATTGGGGGCTGAGGAGGTTGAAGGGGGGTTGGAGGAGAGCTAACTAATAATTCAATCCAATAAAAATAACGTAAAAACTGTTAGAATCTTAGCATATTTAGAAAGGGGCTGAGGGGTGGCAGAAAAGAGAAAGAGGAGGGTTGTGTGGAATGCCCTTATAAAATCACTATACAAAATAGTAATATTTATATTCTCCTATATTATATAGGTGGTTTGTGTGGATCGGAAGTAAAAGCATTCACGCCCTCATATAATTTTATGTTTTATTTGAAATAAAATAAAAGTATGCTGGTTTTTGTGCTTATTTATTATTATTATGCAGTTTGGTAACCTACATTGTTCATCGCACGACATTTAATCCTCTTTCCACTCTACACAGATTTCTATAATACCCCCACTATTCTCCTAACCCACCCCACAAAATAATAGGAAAGTATGTCATTTTTCCCTGTAAACAAATTTGATTTGCCCCTCACACCCCCACTGTTTCCCACATTAACAGTCCGACATCTCTATACTTTCTTGCTGTCCAC
Source organism: Copidosoma floridanum (assembly GCF_000648655.2). The sequence goes on from NW_019379631.1 coordinate 192,018, forward strand.
TTTTTCCATACTCCTCCTGACCACCAACATAGTTTCTTATAAAACATTAAACAAAACTGAGTATTAAGAAAATTAAGTATAAGAGACTCCATTGTTTGTAGGAATCTCTAGTATTTTATTTATATCGATTCTAGGTAATAAGTTAGCTTAGCATATAAAATATAATTTTTCAGCAGTAACGGAACAAAAAAAAAATTTTTTTTATCACCCCGAGACTTAACATTTTAGTATGTTTGTATAAAAGTAACGAGGATCGTTTACAAACAAAGCAACAGTTTTGCTTACGCCTCAGTAACTTTATATATACATAGATATATACGTTATATAGCCATATGTGTGGGGCATTCCACATATCCCCAACACAGCCCCCCACAGACCCCTCACATGGACCCCCACAAAGAAGCTGCAATTCGACCGTTTTCATCAATAATTTGACATTTTCTAACTTTTTTCTTAGTCCCCCCACAGCCCCCCCC
>NW_019379631.1:195422-207183 GCF_000648655.2 Copidosoma floridanum
ATATATATATATATAAATTTTATGGACATATATATATACATATATATAATTTTTATGGACATAGATATCCTGTAAAACCTTAATATTACCTATAAGATTTCTATACATTCTAGCAATACCTGTTTACAATAAGATATAAGTTTAGTGTCAGAAATAGACTACTTAAGGCTTTCGATAAATTAACATAAATAAGAACAATGAATCTACGTTTAATCAATAGAAATTTACGATCTATCACTGATAATTTTATAGTGACAGTAAAGCACAAGTACTATGGACATATTCAAACATTTATGTTAATGAGAAAAGAAATAGATAAAAGGTACGGTAAATGAAAAATATCAACCGCAAGTACTACAGACTTCGAGAAACCTCATGATTCGGAAGGATGCAAACTATTTTTGTGATATAGACTTTTTATGATGAGTAAGCATGATACGTTAAAATTCCATATGGTTAATATTGCATATTAACCGCACTCTGATCTAATATAAAAAACAAAATTTGTTTTTTAATATCTCTGGGCTCCGGATTTAGGTCCACACGTATGAAAGAGATTTGTGGTGCCAATCATCATCTCCCTGACAACTCGTACGAGAAAAAATAATTTTTTATGTGCCATTTATTTAAAAACCAATTGACGGTTTTACTCATGCTTCAGCACCGTAATCCAGAGGTATGATTTTGAAAAGTAATTCTTAATGTTTATACACGGGAATACTAATAACATTCATAACAAAACAAATTATCATTTCAACTATTTCAAATGAAGTATAAGTTGAGTCTGAAAATGAGATCATTTAATATTCTTCTTTAACCAACATTTATAATAACAATGAATTAGCATTCAATCAACAGAAATAATAGAATCCAAAATTTACGATGCAGTGTCGTAAAAATTAAGCACAAGTAGTGAGTAAATTTTAATACTTCGGGAAATAAGTACGGAAGCAGATAAAAGATAGTGCTCTTAAACATATTAGAAATCTTATCGTTAAACAAACGTTGGATGAGCACTTAAATTCAGTATTAATGTAATATTGATTCACCTATGTTAACATTTTCAATTAAACCGAGAGTTTATTTGTTAAAGTGGAAACAAAGAAAAAAAACGATGAGGGTCATGTGATTAAAAAAAAGGCTTAGGTGTGAAACAGAATTGATCAACTTACGTTCTATCAATTGAATTTATCGATACATTCACATAATAACTTTATTGATCTGCGTCTAATCTCATCCGATGATTGGCGCGCCGAGCGCGCAAGAAGACGAAGCTTTCATAGTATAAGTAACTTTTTGTATTATACAGCTGTATGAACAAAAGTGAGTCTTATCTCCCACCATTCTTCCTCAGCTACTACTAAGTTCACATAGTTATGTTCTTATTTCCACGTGATTTTTGATTTAATAATATTTGAGAAATATACCCACACTTTCCTCAGCTCCTCCTCACTCCCCAGGGCTTCCCTTCTACTTGCCACAAATTTGAGTAATCTTTTCCTGATTCATCTTTTCCATCTCCAAAAATAAATTTTTTGTAAATTGAGAACTGAAAATGTTTTTTAAATGATATAATTTAATTGAAACAATAAAGCTTTTAGAATGAAAATCATACATAAATACATACTTGTATCATCAAGCTAATCAGGAGGTTATTCGATTTTTTTGTCAAAACTAATTTTTTTAGTACTTCAATAACTAACTTATACTTCTAGCTTAATCTTAAGATTATGGTTAAAATTTGTTTGAATAATAGATTAATTATTAAATATTCAATTTTTGCTATTTAATCCTACCAATCATTATTTATCAAACGTGATTCATGTTCACACCAGTTACATTAGAACACTTATGTGAGGAATCGACCAAAAAAATAGTGAAGTAGAATTAAACATTTATTTATCATGGAGCAAAAGTAAATAAATAATTCATTATCTACGTATATCTACGATACACAAAAAATATACAGTTAAATTCGATTTTTAAAGACAATGTTTTATTCATTATAGTGTATTGTTTATTAGAAAACGAAACTTAATATTCCTTCAAGACCTGATCACTTCTAATTTCTAAACTGTTTTATGATTTATGAAGATTAATGTTTGTTTTAAAATCACTGAAAAATACAAGGTCAAATATTTTCAATGAAATAAATTTTAGAGAATCATAAAAAATAAGCAAAAAAAAAACAAAAAATATTCATATTGAGGTATAAGTTATTTGTTAACATAATAAAAAAGAAAAACACGTTTTAATCGATATTTTGCATCCCATAAGAAGAATGGTAACTGTATTTGTAAACGTAAAAAATCATTTCAAAAGGGATGATTTTAAAACTGTAACCATTATGATAGTTAGTATTATCATTAGCATCATGATTTTTGTCATCGATCTCCTTATCATCATTAATATTATCATTGCTATCATAACTATCTTTACTATTATCACTATCATTGCTTTCATAACTATCTTTACCATTAACATCATCATTACGATGATCGTCATCACTATTATTACTGTCTTGATGATCAACATAATTATCATCATTGTCATGAATCCCCATCGCATCTCTCACAGATTAATTTACAAAAATATAGTCTAATAAAAGTATATTTTATTCAACATGTTGAAAATGTAAGCAAGATTATAAGATGTTTATTGACAATTTGCTTGCATCACAATACAAACATTCATGCTCCAGTTCCCATTGTACATTCTATTGTTACGGTGAAAAAATATCAGAACATGAAAATTCTACTGCAGAAAATTTATTACAAGACTCATAGATGTCAACTTTGCGGTGGTCTTAAGATTATAATGATTATACTTGGGCAACAGTCAGAATCCACAAAATTTCCATCTAAGTAGTGATTATGGGCAGTCGTGATCGTGAAAATCATGATGTGAAAGAAATTAGCCGACCAGTACATCATTCATCTCTGGTTCCCGGAATGTCATTCGCAAATCGCTCCTTGATCCAAGCCAAATTCTTATCCCTCCCCTTCACATGAAGCTGGGTCTATTGAAGCAATACGTGGTTGACTACTTTCGAAGGGGGGGGGGGTGGGAGAGAGAGAGGTCTGACGATGCGTTTGTTGTGTTAGAACTGCGTGCGCATGTCCCGTAATTTAATATTGAGTTGTATTTACACTCCAGATTATTCAGTGATAATTTTTTTTTACATGCACCTGATCAATGTGATTGTTTTACATAATTATTAGGCAGATATTAATTTGCTGATGTCTACAGTTTTGACCAAATCTGGCTGTTAATTGTATTTAAGTTTTTTATCATAAGAGTCACGTTTGATGATCTCCCATAAGAACAAATGTAAAATTTAAAAAATTTGTTTCATTAATTTCTCATTTCATAAACACCCAGGGTTGTTGAAAGTTAGCATAAATTTTTTTTATACATTTTTGTAGCTCTGCACGAATTTTAATTAAAAACTGACTGTCAATTGCTTCAACTAGCCAACTTCCTTAAAGCGTTTAAACAAATCCACAAATATTCATTCACAAATACGCCACGGATTCAGACTAAGCTACTCTAAAAACATACAGTAAACATAGCCAGACCTAACATCATTACCCGGAGGCAGAACGTCTTGCGTGACAGTGTAGTTAGAGTTATATTATTACGAAATTTTGGGTTATGATTTTATGGCATTATAGGGGTACTGGGTTATAAGGTTATAGGTTAATATGTTTTTGGAGTCAACTACTTAAGTCATTTAATTACACATTTAACATTGCGAAAAATCCTTATTTACTAGATTTTTTGAGGTTATGGCTAAACTTTGATATACTAGGGTTAAAACGACCTTTGATTCGGATTCAGGGACCATAAAAAGTATAGTATACATAATCAATCACCCAGGCAGAAATTTTTTTTGTGTGGCTGTGTGATTAATATTTATTGCATTTATACACCACAAAGTTAGATCATAAATCACTTTGTACGAATTGTACTTAAATTTAATTGTAAGCATGAAGTACTTGGTGCACTAAGCTTTTTTTGTTAATATTAGTGATGAGCTATATAAATAATAATAATTTTCTAAGTGTATTTATGTGACATAATAGTAATACGTACATCAATTTAAACGATCTTAGTTATACAATATTACAAACCGTTGAAGCATAATAAAGGCAGTTCATTTTTATGATTCAACTTGCAGATGAAAGAATTCTTTGTGTAGAGCGTATCATTGAATGCTGGAGATTATCAAATGGCAATGCATTGTTTACAGCCATTTCTGAGAAATATTTACAACAGGCTCTGTATAGCTAAGTTACTTTGCATGTACATGCTATCGGTATTGGCATATTAAAACATTACCTTAGATTTAATATGATAAATCACTTACACAGCAATGGGGACCTTGTTTTACATGGTTTCCAAACAAATGGACCACAGTTTGAAATACGCACATGAGCAATTGGTTTTTAGAGGTGCAAGCCAAGTGTTAAAAAATCATATCTCGAACTCAGAAGCCTGCGTTACCAATCTTCCGAGCCATAAGAGACATAACCTGAGCAAATGATATAAATTTACTTTTATATCATTATTAGTTGGAAAATGATTCTAATGCTTGCTAATAAGCTACAGATCTAATGTGACTCTAGGAGGTACACAAGCAATATTGACTCATTATTGTATCAATTAACACATCATTTTCAACTTACAAATTAAAACTAAGCTTGAGGTACAAACAACTTATAACAATTGAATAAGAATTTATCCAAACCTACAGTGTGAGACAATGCACGACTTTTCGATAGCTCAAGTGGTAGAACTGTCTCGTGAACAAGAGGTTGTGTGTGCGATCCACGTCCAGGAAGGATATTTTCCTCATTCTTACTTATTTGTTGAAAATTTCTTGAAATAGAAAATAAAAGTAAATTTCAGTTTTTAATCTTGAATATATTTGCCATCCAAAAAAAACATAGGTAGTTTTAGAAGTGCTTACATAAAAGTGCCGCCATCTATACATGTGTCCATTGATACGATGATGTGTGTATCAACGTTTCTTGTCTACCTCGTTGAGTCACATTAGATCTGTTATATCATTATGTTTACATACACAGTAGAAATATAAAATTTATTTAAATGCAACTAATATTGAAAATAGTAGAATTGACAATAATTACATACATACATTTTCTATAGAACCATTTTCTTTATTACACAAAAAAGCATGGAATAATAAATAATTGTGGGGTCAGCGTAAAGCGCGCAGGGAAACACAGTCATAGAGTAGGTGCAAAGGAAAGTGTGGCTGAAGTGTCCGAGAGTTACTAACTGGTTCCACCATTTTTGTGACTAACTGTGAAAATGGTCGTTTGCGACAAGTTCTAGGCAGCGGACGTATACTTATATATGGACGTGAATTAAATCTGCGTGAAAACATAAATTATTTGTTTTTTAGTAGTGCGATTATTATTACGAGATCACGAATTGTTTCTAATCTTAACAGATAGAAGAAATAATGATGTTCGTTTTGTGATTGGTTGACGCACGACTGTTTAGAAAATTTATTTTTTGTATTGTGAATGAAACATTGTATTGGAAATGCGCTCTAACTACAAAATAATTGAAATTAATCACAGTTTTATTATACATGCGACAAATTTGTAATTGTAGTTACGACAAAGGTGATCGTAAATTCCTTATAAATTTATGGTTAGTAGTAAGAGGATACCAGCAAAATTATTTAATTGATGATATTTGTTCACCAGCTGCAAGAATGCAAACTTTAAAAATGTTAGTTTCATATTGTCAAAATAATTTAATTATTGAACAAATAGATGTCAAAATACGTTAAAACTCATTATCCCTATGTAAACGAAAGTTATACGAAACTCGAAATTAATATTGTAAAAGTTGATTCAAAAGAAATTATAGCAAATATTTTTACCAAAGCTTTAAGCAGAAATAAACTCGGAAGATTAAGGAATATGTTGAATGTAAAGTAGTTTAAAATACTAAAATTGAGATTGTAATATAAATTTAAGGAGGCGTGTTAAAATATGAGTAAATTTATTTTAAATATATAACTCGTGATATTTATTATGCGGCATAAGCACTATAAGTGCAAGGTGATATGTATATGTACTTTGTATAGTGATACAGTTAGGGCAGACAGAACTTGGTCGTTGCCACGCACGCACGCTTTCATAAAGTCTCTCGCGATATCAAGAGAGGAGATCTTGTAATCTTAATTAATCTTTATTTCTGTTGTTAAATATATTAATTTAAGTGTTAGCAAGTGTAATATTATTGATCCACTATTTCCTGGTACATTTATTCAACAAAACGGTTACACAAATATAAACGGAATAAGCTCAGCGTCTCTAGTTGATCAAACTATAGTCAAATTTTTCAACACCATTCATGGACAGACTGTTTAAAGCTTTGCATATCAACTATGTAATCCATTTATTTAAATAATTTACTTCCTTGCTTAGGAATGGGACTTTTACGTTCTGAATACTTTATATCCATTAATTTTTTTATCCAAGATTTTTCTTTTTATCATCATCATCATCTTTAAATAAAAATTTTTTATATTTTACGTGACTGCTAAAAATAGAACAAGTTGGTTTATGCAACACATCGATCTTTAAATTATACCCTATACCCTTACCACACTCTACTTAGGTTTTCTGACATCCCAACACATTGTACTACTTAATGCGATCGTGTAGAATTAAACAACAGGCTGATGTGTTGTTTAGAAAATTTCCATGAGATTCAAATTTTCAACGTACCTACCTGTATACTGAAGCATTTTATAGTGATTTGTTTTGCTTATAGCAATCAATGACAATAAAAGGTACCGTAGTTAAAAATTGATGTTAATTTAATAAAGTTACACGATCCTTACTAAAATAAAAAACTCAAAAAAAGCATACTAATTGTATCTGGCACCGGAATCGAGATCATCGTACAGGTAATATTGTGAATTAAGTCAAAGTTTAGCACTTCTTAGAAAGCAGTGATCGAAATTACTAGCAGTAACAGCTCTCTGGTTCTTTCGATTTGTTTCAAAAGCTCAAATAACATATCATGTTTTTTCAACTGATTAAAGATCTGAACTGTTCATGTATTTTGATAAGTAGTAGTGGGTATTCATACAGCTCCCTATTTCGATTACTCATAGATATAAATTTACTTTCCTGAAGAAAATTGAGTAAACAAATTTTGAGTGAATCATATTCATTGTATCAACATCTCCCTCAAAAAATCTTTGATAAATATGAGTATTCATTGCGAGTAAGTAGCCCATCACAACAAATCTCCACCACCTGGTGAGAGTTTCCGAATGGAGCCACTGTGCCACCGCACAGTGGGAGGTTTTGCTTTTTTTTTTTTCAAAATCGTAAATCTTGCGATAGAAAGCAGATATCCACGCAATTTTCATTTTACTTTATTGATATGATGATTGTGCATCAAGGGAAACCTATACTGAGAATATTTTATTGTTGTAAACAATTATTATTTTGGCATAAACATGAAAAATAATCTTATAAAAAAACAGATACAGCTCTAAAACATTAAGTGCAAGAACGATTATCTTGAAATTTATTAAACGTTAGTTTTTTGGGTCACTGTGTACGATAAAAAGATTATTTTTGAAAAATTCAAAATGTCTGATCGAAGATGGCGGACAAAAAAATTCTTTTTTGTTCAAATATTCATAAGAACTGCAGTATAAGGGTTTTTTGGGTCACTGATTATAATTAAAAGGTTATTTTGAAAAAAGTTATAACGGCTGATTCTATACGGCAGGCTAAAAATTGTTTTTGTTTAAATATTGATAAGAACTGCAGTATGAGGATTTTTCAGGTCACCTAGTATGGTAAGAAGGTTATTTTTCAAAAATTCACAACGACTGATCCAATATGACGAACTAAAATTTTTTTTGTTTGTTTCAAAATTGATAACTTTAACTTAAACTTTATCTTAATATACTTACTACAGGAGGGATATCCCCTTCTCCTACACCTGAATAGAAGAGACTTTCCGGGTAGGCCTCCGTACAGTCCCCCTCCTTACATTTTCTTGCTTATCTGCTGCTATGATTGCCTGAACCCTCTTTGGGTATATGTTTGATTGTATTAACTATTAATAAACAAGTATCCCGAAAGGGTATTCGGCCTTTTTACTTCTATTTTATATTTTAATTTTCACTGTTATAAAAAAAATAGTGAGTTAATAGTTTGGTAACAAGATGATTAATAAATTTATTTGATTTATTTCTATAATTAATGGAATTTACATAAAAAAACACGCAATATTGTACATAATATCACACATAAGATCTTTTATTAAAGTTTCTCGTTTTACAGTGTCATGTGCTACAACTTTCTTGTTCATACTCTAGACATCGTTACCACTTAAATAACTCACAACATTTTTTACAATGTTTGGTGTGTAGTAATCAACTTGTGCTTCATGCATACTACTACCATTTTCTAAAATAAAGTCTAGAAATTCCTGCGCTATAATAGATACATAATCTGATATTTTGCTGAATAAGCGCAAATAACAATCAACACAATGTACAATACATTTGTGTCAATTATCGAACGTTACTTTTTTGAACACTTAACTTTGATAATACTTCTTTGCAGCTCTCTTGTCTTCACTTGGACGTCTTATTTCTTCAATCTCGATGGCTTTTTTTTATAGCTCACCATAAACTTCAAAGATCAAGTGGGCACGTAATCTTGATATCTTGCAAGTTACTGCAACCCATCGTAAACTATTTTTTAATGTCAAACAAGACTAATTTAAACTCACTTTAAATATAAATTGTGAACGGAATTTCTTTGAAATCTACGCCCAACAGGCAATAAATAGGTTTCCAATCGTTGTCCAATAATTTTTCGTATTCAAGTCCAACGATTGTTTTTTTTTCTAAACGATTTGTTTGATCCGTAAAACTTGCAAATAATTTGAGGGAGCGATGATTTTTGCTGCGTTTAGGTTGACAGATCCTAAGCTTCTCTCTCCAAGACTTTTTTTCTCCGTTGCAATGTATTAACTGTCAGATGATTGACCAGGGACTGACAGCTGCTTTTTGGGGAAGCACAAATTTATGCTACTCATTATTCGAAACAGCGGGGGTATTAAAGACGATTGAAGGTGGTAAATCAAGTTTGATTTTGTCAAAACTGCACCACCAAGCATTTTAGATGGTATTTTTTGAAAAGTAAGTATGAATGCCAAGGTGTAAAAATGTTGACTGCTACTTTTTTTTTCAAAATATTCAGAGGTAGGCTTCTAAAATGCTGACATTTTTTTAATTCTTAGAATTTATAACAGTCCGTAGATACATTTTTTAGAATGCACAGACTACGAATTATAAGCACGTACAATAATACAGAATAAAAGTTTAGAGTTGAATTTCGTATCAACGACGTTTTACTACAACTACATTTTTAGCATTTTATTGGATATCCACCACTAACCAATAAAAAGTTTATGCTTTTGTTACATCTTAACTAAATAAAACGTTTGGCGATTTCATAATTTTTTTCTAAACCATCAAATATATTATCAAGAAAGGCTACATGGGTATAAGATAGTAAAAACTGCTCTTTCCTGGTATTTATCTTCAAGTTAACCATTCTAAAAAACTTTAGTAAGAGCTCCTCCAGCTCAATTTTTAGCTCCGTAGGTGCTGATGCAGACCTCGTAACCTAAAAAACGTGTTTTTTCGAAAAAGTCATTTCGGTTCCATCCAACATTTCGAAAATTCAAAAAAATTTAGGAACATGTAGATTCTATAAGAAAAATACACTGGGTTCTTTAGATTTTACTGATTAAAATAGAGGTCAGAAATTTTTTTTGAATGACTCAATGGTTTTTCAGGTTTGTAGGTATTTTTTAGCTTACTTCTAAATAACACTTTTTCAGATATTTTTTTTCGTTTTTTCGAATTATGGTATTTTAAAAATTATTTTTGCACTTGGAACCTACTTAAAATTATAAAAACGGTTTTTTGTCCTTTTTTTCATTTTTCGGTAAATAATTTCAAAACCGATTGTAAAATAAAATACTGATAAATCTTTTTCTTGTCATTTGTTAAACATTTTCAATATTGTTTAATAATTTTTGTTAATTGTTTTTTTTAAACAGTTGCAAAGGACCAGATAGAGTCTTTCAGGTACAAAAAAGTTTATTTAAGGCGCTTTGTTTCTTAAAGTTCACGCGTTCTTTTAATGCAAGTTGCTGACGCGTTCAGCATTCTGTTTCTCTACACTTGTTTCTCCATGATGAGCCTTATGTTGAACAATGTTTACTGTTATTACTACAGTTAATATTATTGTTTTAAAATAAGAAAAGGAGATTGGTACTAGTACATCAAAAATAAAAAATACCGTCTTGGGGGTATCAAGTTATATTGGTTGAAATAGGAGGAATAAGAAAAACAAGGAAACATAAATAAAAAATACGAAGAATATACTAAGGGGGCCTAGTAGGTTCCCGTACCTGATGGGCCTTCACACTTTCATCAAGATTTTTCCTATGTATTTCAATCCCCAGATTGCGAATTTTAAAGGTGGACAGTCGAAATCCTGGGGAGAAAAAGTTATTAACAATCATTGTTATCAAATTAAAAATTAAATTAAAAAATTGTTCATTTGTATTTTTTGAGTTTAAAGCTCCCAAGATCTCAAACATCACGTTTTTTACAATTTTAAACTGCGTATTACACATTTATTTGACAATTTTTTGTAACTTACGAAGGGTTCAAGAAGTTCCATTCCTTGCTAAATATAGTCCATGCGACACTCTCTTTAGTTTGGTATGTCGTCAGTCTTTCTCACTCTCCTGTGACAACATAACCTTTTGTAAATAATCAGTGAACTCAAATGATTATACTGCTAACTTCCGTTTATTATTGAACGACATTTCGGTCCGTACAGAAACAAATTTCAAGGCCCTCATCAAGTTCAAATAAAATCTACACAAGAATTACAATTAACTATTAGTATTAATAAAATGTACAATAAAATTTCACTTCGGCGCTAAATTAAAACTTACAATTGACCGCTCAAACGGGTCGCATCAGGTAACGCGCTAGATGTTATTATTGTGAATACAAATACGTAAAATTCGCAAGCGATTATATAGCTTAAATTGTCTATGTATTCGAATGTAAATATACGTTGTGATAATTAATACAAATGCTGTCACTATCTATAAGTTAATAAGTGTGGCTACTAAGATATCAAAATACTGAACGCGAGAAGTACAAGCATAAGTAAATAATTTTAAATTATTATCAATGAAAAGTTCATAACAATTTTTTAAATTGTTAGTATCGAACATTCTATTAACATTATTATTATTATTAATCTGTATGTGTAACATTTCTGAGAATAATCTTTTGAATCTATTATTCTCAACGTCCAAAATTTTAGCATTATCAAAATCAAAGGATTGCGATGTTTCTATCATATATTCTACTAGTGCCGATTTGTCTCTTAGGTATTTGCAATCACTTCTATGTTCATTAACTCTTAATTTGAGACATCTGGAAGACTGCCCCACATAACAAGCCTCACCATTACTTGAATTTATTTTATATACAATATTACTTTTCTCGCTGACATCAACTTGGTCCTTGCCTAATTTTATGAATTTAGAAAACTTATCTGTGCATTTGAAAATTACTGTAGTTTTATTTTTGTGAAAAATTTTTTTAAGTATTGGAACAAATTTATTGTAAAAAGGAAGAACTATT
>NW_019379631.1:212297-231391 GCF_000648655.2 Copidosoma floridanum
TATTCTCAGAAATGTTACACATACAGATTAATAATAATAATGTTAATAGAATGTTCGATACTAATAATTTAAAAAATTGTTATGAACTTTTCATTGATAATAATTTAAAATTATTTACTTATGCTTGTACTTCTCGCGTTCAGTATTTTGATATCTTAGTAGCCACACTTATTAACTTATAGATAGGGACAGCATTTGTATTAATTATCACAACGTATATTTACATTCGAATACATAGACAATTTAAGCTATATAATCGCTTGCGAATTTTACGTATTTGTATTCACAATAATAACATCTAGCGCGTTACCTGATGCGACCCGTTTGAGCGGTCAATTGTAAGTTTTAATTTAGCGCCGAAGTGAAATTTTATTGTACATTTTATTAATACTAATAGTTAATTGTAATTCTTGTGTAGATTTTATTTGAACTTGATGAGGGCCTTGAAATTTGTTTCTGTACGGGCCGAAATGTCGTTCAATCATAAACAGAAGTTAGCAGTACAACCATTTGAGTTCACTGATTGTTTATTAATCCATCCACTGCTATTAGAGTACGCCTAATGCTCAATTTATAACCTTTCGTAGTTTTTACCTCCGTTATTAATTAATTTTTTCTCTCACAAGTACTCTCAAGAAGTTTAATAGAATAAATATGATAATGAGATATTTTTTATGATTAGTAAAACTGACATCCAATGTTCATTGTTCATAGATGAGATAAATGCAAAAGAAGTGCTCAAAAAGACGACAGCCCATAAGCCCACACGTAAAAATTGGCTTAATAATGATATTAATTACTTGGCTCCTAGGAGCCTTCATGCCTTCAAATTTTGTCAGCGTCATTTTCATGACTTTGTTAATTTGTGAGCAAATTTTCATGACTGTTAATTTGTAAACAAATTGTCGTCCAATTCTCATTGTTAATTCTGCAACCGATAGAACTTCCTTAAACATTTACTTAAACACTATACTACAATGTTTTTTAAAGGTCTTACTAATTTGAATACATAGATTTAATGTAACATGCCCCTAATTGTGTCTGTTTTTAGTTTTTAAAATCCTTAAATTCAATAGTCCAGGCGGCGCGGCGGTGACAGTAAAAAATGAGTCTCGTATCTAAATTTTTGCTGTAAAAACAGTATTACAAGCAGTATACATTGTTTATTCGCACACATATCCACATATATTCACAGAATTACGTGGATTTACGCATGAGCCTCGCTCGCTTTATTCGCTTGGAAAAGATGATAAACTTAGACCTTATAAGTACCAACAGTAGAGCTGCTAACCACGCATGCATATATCTACGTAATAACGTGCAATGCAATGTTTTGAAGAAATAAAGATTTTTATTTTAAATGGAGATCGAGTTTGTGCTGAATATTTAATTAAAAAACATTTTTCCTATGATGACCTAAAACTAGTACAGGTATACAGTAGAACTAGTTTTTTTACTGCAGATGATATATGTTTATTTTTAAAGAAATTTTCAGACAAGGCTTAAAAAAATATGTTTAAATATTATAAAATTATCAGAGCTACCAAAAAAACTAGTAGTCTCTTTTACTAGTCTTTTGAATGATCAATTACGAAAGGTGAGAAAATTCTTAGTTTCCATGAGATCATCAGCTTCTAGAGACGTTATGCAGGCTGTAGTTAATTATTTATTTAAATAACGAACTACATCATTAAAGAGTTTTATTTCATCCATTTTCAAAATAGAAGACGAAATAAAAGTTTTCGATCTTTGTGAGTCAGTAATTAATTCATTTGAAAAAGATGTCTTTCCGAAAATTTTTGATGTAAAAAGTATTTAAAAAAAGATCTTACCCGTGATCACACAAATTTTTATGCAAAAGAATTATTCAAATGAACAACTGAGCTTGCTTTGGTTTTTGATAGAACATATTTACGATTTTAAAAAAGTAGAAATAACGAGTAAAAATAAAAATCATATTCAGGTCACAAGAAACATCCTTTGGTCAAGTGTTTCACCATTCGCAATACAGATGAATTCATTGTTGACCTCCCTGGTCCTTTTTTGGCCACAGAAAATGATGCAAACATTATAAAGTAACAAAAGCATGATCTAAATGGTATAGGAACCATTATGAGAAAAGATAATTTTTGCATTGGGGATAGAAATATCGGGGATGTTATACCTTATTCAGAAAATCTTGGTTTTAAGTTTCTTAAGCGTGACTTAAGGGAAAATAGACCAAACTTGAGTACAACAGAACTAATGCAAATGAATCTCGTTACGTAACAAAATTAAGTTGGGTTGTCGAGGCTGTTTATTCTAGGTAAAATGTCCAAGCTTCTTTGCCAGTAATTAGATAATAAACTTGTTAAATAAATATACTAGGAGGTAGTAAATTGATAATATTACACTTGTTAACACTTAAATCAATATGTTTAACAACAGAAATAAAGATTAATCAAGATTACAAGATCTCTTCTTTCATTGTACCGAGGGACTCCACGAGAGAGTACGTGCACGGCAACGGCCATGTTCTATCTGCCCTAACTGTATAACTATACAAAGTACGTGTAAATATCATCTTGCACTTATAGTATTTATGCCGCATAATAGATGTCACTACTTATATGTATCTAATATAAATTTACTCATAGCTGTGTAAACTATCTTTTATATACAAGAAAATAATTTTAATTTAACAACTACTAAACTTACTCATATTCTAACAAAACTTTTACCAGAAGCTGGTGCATATTGAAGAATTGCATGTTTTCTAAATAACTTTTTTGGTAAGCGTATAAATAGCGGTAAAGATGATGATGGTTTACAAAATATAATAATCGAAAGAATGTTAATTATTCATTAAAGTGAAAATAGTTTAGCGAGAGAAGCTGAGACAGACAGATGGTCTAGACGGTCCACTACTTCGATCAAGATAACATCTAATAAAATTATTGACTTCTCAGATAAACTGAAAGAGATCCAAAAATACTTTTTCGAGTACCTATTAATTAGGTCAAGCCACATGTAATTTAGTTGAATTAATGGATAATCATGACAAAATAAATTTGAAAAATATATTTAAATAAAATCAAATATTATTAAAGTATTAAAAAGGTCCAGGCATGTCAACAAAATAACTTACAAGTTGTTGCATCCGTTCTCTGTTTAAGGCCCATGGCCCCATAGTAGTCTTACTGCTCAGCTACCTACTAGCTGCGCAGTAGAGCCAATAGAAGGTTGAGCCGCCGCGCGACTCTCTTCAGCGAGGAGAGCCACGCCGCTGCTACTGCCCTTCTCGGCCTTCTCAGTTCGGAAGCCGAACAGTACGGACGTGTCGCGCGCGGGCCAGCAACACACATAGAGTTATACGTGCCCCTCGCCAACGTGGCCCTTTTCTTGATTTTAGAGCAGTTAGGGAGTATTTTAATGAATAAACATATTCATACCTAAACCTAAAAAGCAGCTCGTGTTCATTGAGGTGATCTCTCGCGTCCTCCTTTTCCTTATCTCACCTGCCTGGACCCAGCGTGCTCAGCCCTAGCTACCGCGACTGAACAATCACAATCAAAAGTGGCATCGGCGCGCACATTTTTTGGTCCTTTGAGCCGGATCCGGGCAGCGCCATAGGAAAATCGCAGCGGCCACGAGGCTCATCGCTTGCAGCGGCTACGTACTCATCGTAGCAGCCGCCACGAGGCTCATCAATACGGCCGCCATTTTAAGAATAGAGCACAAGGCATCGAGACCCACGGTGAGTCAAGTGCGCCATCTTGGCTCCTCAGCTGCGCGTAGTGCTGTCACTTATATACATACACACTTACACGCGCGCACATTCGATTCCGAGCGCGTACTGCTGTACCGTCGTATGTATATACACATACACACGCGCACACAAAATTCGAAGTTGCTGCTGCTGTAGTGCTATGTGTTGTCGCTCATTCGTACACACACGCCCACACCCAATTCGGAGTTGTTGCTGCTACAGTACTGTGAACTGCTGCTCATAAATCAACGCGCGTATTCTAACTCTGCTGTGCTGTTGCTAATAAGCACACGTGAGTGTCTATACATTACTAATTTTGCTACATCATTCTTGCCCGTCGAACAGCGTTTATGTGTAGCGGTGCTTGAGGCCGTGCCTCTAGATAACACATACGCTCACGTGCCTGTCGACGGCACACCCGGAGAGGTACAGTCTGATCGTGTGGTGCGTTCGGGTAGAGTCCACGCACATTAACACACGCGCAGTACGGACGTCTCCAACCCCTAATCTTAGAAGTAAATAAAGAGTCGTGAGTATTTTCGTATCGCTGCACCAGTGCCAAGCACCACGACATACAGCGCTCAAGCTCACGTGCTCATTACATACATACAGCTGCCTGGGACCCTCACGTAGGGCAGCTATATAGCAAAGTCTTCTCAGCGCATCGACATGCCGAACGACAATGACGATGTCGAGTCACTCGATGATGAGTGCGAGAAGCTTCTCCTTCAACAAAAGTCTCTCGCTACTTACATCAAAAACTTTATCGTCAACACGAGGAAAATCAAAGCGCTAGAGCAGCTCACGACTTTTGATTTAAAAAACAGGATAAAGCTCTTACAAGGCTATTGGGATAAGTTTGAAAACAACGACATGGAGCTCTGCTCATGGGCAGACGACATACAAAATCAAACTTATATTACAGAAGCTGTGCATAACGCAACTCTCGAAGCCTTCATGCAAAGCCTGGAGCTTCTTCAAGAGTGCTTGGTGCGCTTTGAAAACCCTGCACCACCTAGAGGAAGCCAATCAGAAAATAGAACAGCTGTTCATTCACAGCTGGAGAAGGTCAAACTGCCAACTTTCAACGGAGAGCAGAGAGACTGACAAGGATTTTCCGATAAGTTTACAGCGTTGGTAATCAATGACACGTCCGTCATGCCAGTGATCAAGTTTCAGCATCTGATTAACTCACTGAGTGGTGAGCCGGCGAGCCTTCTACGTGGCATTAAGGTAGAAGGCGACAACTTTGATACAGCCTGGCAAGCCCTGGTCAAGCGCTATGATGATAAGCTGCTGCGCTGTAACACATACATAAAGGCCATATTAGAGATGCCGGCGGCAAGCGAAGAATCTGTAACACACCTTAATCAGCTGTTGTCAACCATGAACGAGAGCTTGAACGTCTTTAACGCTCTCACGCCTACATTATCCAACTGTGATGCTCTACTGGTATATTGTATCACCAGCAAGTTGGCACCGGATACACAGCTTGATTGGGCAAAAGAGTGTGGGGCCGAAAGGATAACTTTCGCCACGTATCAAGTTCTTCGGACCTTCCTGGAAACGAGGATCCGCACCCTAGATCGTCTAGGCTCCAGCACGCGAGAAGCTGGTCCTGCTTCGACTGCCAAGGGCAACAAAGCAAGAGATAAAGGCAAGCCAAAAGAGAAGCAGTCTACATCAGCCCTTCTGTCCACATCAACATCAGAACAGCCTTCGATGTCCAAGGGCCCCAAGCCCTCCTGTCTCTATTGTTCAGAGACGCATTACATGGGTTCCTGCAAGTAGTTCCTAGGGAAGTCGGTGCTGGAGCGCCGAGCCTTCGTACGAAGCAGCAAGCTCTGTTTCAACTGCATGGGATCTTCTCATCAAGTGGGCGACTGCCCCTCAAAAAACACATGCCGCACCTGTCAGAGCAAGCATCATACCGCTCTGCATATGGATCAAGCCGAGCAGCCAACCATCGGTTCAAGACCTCCACAAAAGAAAGATAAGTGTCAGACATCTGATTCCACTCAGCAGACTTCAGTGGTCGTTACATTTACCAGGAGCACGAAACTGTTGTCCACAGCGATCGTGTCGCTGGTTTCAGACTCTGGCTTAGTCTACCAAGCCAGAACCCTCTTGGACTCTTGTTCAGAGGAGTCTTACTTGTCAGACCATGTGGCCAGAGCACTGGGCCTCAAGGTTAAAGAGACCTGCTTGGCAGTCAACAGCCTGGAAAATTCAACCTCGATAGCCAAGGGTTGGGTTACTTTATCAGTGAAGTCCCCCTCTGATGATGGTTTTGATTTTCAGATAAAGGCTTTGACGATGGGCAAGCTCACCTCAAAGCTTCCATCTAGCAACATTAACTTCGGGAGTTGGAACCACCTCAAGGACTTGGACGTTGCCGATTGATTCTGTGGCACCCTAAGTCAGATTGATTGCCTACTGGGTTCTGAAGTCTTCGCCACTGCCTTGCGCTCTAGCATCATCACAGGTCCACCAGACATGCCTTCAGCAATCTGTACGGTATTTGGTTGGGTTCTTCTTGGAGAGTCTAAGCCATCCCCCGGCCTCGAGGTAAAGTCCACTCAATCATTTACACTGACCGTCGACCAAGATTTGTCTGTCGCGTTACGGAAATCCTGGGAGGTTGAAGAGCCATTTAATGTCGATCATGGTTCTTCAGACGATAAAAATTGCTATAGGCATTTCCAGGAGAACGTGCGACGAGATATCTCGGGTCGTTTTGTCATCCGCCTTCCGTTTTCCGACGCGCCCTCCCTTTGAGGTACTCGAGAAGCAGCTCTGGGCTCGCTACGGAGCATGGAACGCCGGCTGGCGGCATGCCCTGCACTTTGACAGGCATATAATACCTTCATGAAAAACTACGAGAGTCTTGGCGACATGTCGCCAGTCTCCGTCGGTCAACCGGAGCCGGAGCTGGTAGCCTACATTCCACACCACCCAGTAGTTCGGGACGATTCTTACAAAAGAATACGCATAGTCTTCAATGCATCAAGTAAGGATCGCCGTGGTCGCTCGCTGAATAGCTTCATGCTCCCAGGCCCTAACCTTCTCGAGGACATCCGCGCAATCCTGATGAGATGGAGATTCGATTGTTTCGCGTTTTTATGCGACATCGTAAGGATGTTTCGCCAATTTCTAGTGGATTGTCGCGATCGCGACTGGCAACGAATCTTGTAGCGTGAGTCACCAGACGATCCACCAACCGCTTTTCAGCTAAACACTGTCACTTACGGCACTGTTTCAGCCCCATTTCTCGCAAACGCGTGTATGCTTGAGCTTACTGTGCAAGAGACCATCCGTTTTCCTCTCGCATCTTCGATTATCCAAACGAATCGGTACGCGGACGATTTCTTCGTAGGAGCCGAGACGGAATCCGCGCTTTGCGAAAGGGCTCAAGAGCTCGAGAGTATTTTGTCATCAGCAGACATGGAATTAGACAAATGGGCGTCTAACTCATGCACACTGTTGAGCAGATTGAGCCCTAAGACTCTCCCATCTGTCGAGCTTCCGATACATGCAGATGCACTTGCATCAGTTCTAGGCATGCTCTGGGCCCCCGCGTCAGACACCATGTTCTTTAAGGTCACAGCTTTGGAAAGCCAAAGGCTCGTAACCAAGCGTCAGATATTATCAAACGTGGCTAGACTCTACGACCCCCTTGGTTTTCTAGCTCCATTTATTATCAGGGAGAAAATTCTACTACAGAGTCTGTGGCTCCATGGGTTAGACTGGGACCAAGCTCTACCCCCATCAATTATACGGCTCTGGCAAGAATTATCATCAGAACTCCCGAGAGTCAGCCAACTTCGCATCTCGCGATGGATCCGAGCTGACTCTTCGTCTCAGTGGGAACTGCACGGATTTTGTGACGCGTCTGAAAAGGCTTACGCAGCTGCGGTTTATGCAGTTGTGCACAGCGAATCTTCCTCTCACTCAAGCCTTATAATTGCAAAGTCACGAGTAGCTCCCCTTAAAACCTTGAGCGTACCGTGTCTCGAGCTGTGTGCGGCTCATCTTCTCGCACGTCTCATCAATTTTGTAGACAAAAGCACCCCAAGAGCTTCCTCGATCGTACATTGCTGGTCCGATTCGCAAATTGTCTTGGCATGGCTACGCGGTCATCCATCACGTTGGAAAACACATGTCGCTAATCGCACTAGCGAAATTCATACGCTGTTACCTCAGGCAATCTGGCACCACGTAGCATCTAGGGAAAACCCGGCCGATTGTGCCTCGAGAGGAGTTTCAATCCATACCTTAGAAACTTCAACGCTTTGGTGGCACGGACCTTGCTTGATTACCTGGTCGCCAGATATCTGGCCAACCATGCCACTCGATCCTTCCACGGAATTAGAAAAAAGAAGCACCACAGCGTTTCTGATAATTAACGCTCAGGATAAAATTGACTGGAACGAGTGGCTCAGCCGATTTTTCTCGATTCAAAAGTTAATTCGAATCCTGTCATACGTGCTTCGATTTAAAGTCAACACCCTCAAGCCCCTAGAACGACGGCTAACTTGGCTTTCAGTCCGAGAGATCCATGCTGGCCGGGTCTGCTTGTGGCGTTTAGTTCAAGGACTTACATTACATGACGAGATTCAATCTCTGTCAAATTCCGAAGAGGTAAGGTCATCGAGTTGCTTAAAAGGCTCAACCCCTTCCCTGACATACTTGGTTTGATTAGAGTCGGTGGTCGTCTACACAAGGCTGCCTTGACAGAAACCGAGAAACACCCCATCGTGCTACCTACAAAGCATCATGTAGTCCGCTTGCTCGTTCAAGATACACACCTCCTCACACTTCATGGAGGCCCCTTGCTTACACATAATACCTTGAACCGTCAATTTTGGATCCTACGTGCGAGGAATATCGTTAGAGGGATAGTACGAGCGTGCAGCACATGTGCTCGGTTTAAGGCGCGAACCATCTCTCATATGATGGGCGCCCTTCCTGCTCCTCGGACACAACCATCGCGACCTTTCACACACACGGGCGTTAATTATGCCGGACCCTTTTGGTTGAAGGCTTCCCCCGGTCGTGGTCGAAAGGTCATGAAAGGCTACATCGCGGTTTTCGTGTGTCTTGCTACTAAAGCAACGCACATTGAAGTAGTCTCTGACTATTCCACACCGGCGTTTTTAGCAGCATTTCGCCGCTTCGTGTCTCACCGAGGACTTTGTTTACACATGTACAGTGACAACGGCACCACTTTTCAAGGCGCCGACGCCGAACTTAGCCACTTGTTTAAAGAAACCTCTACAGTAGGTCAGCAAGCGGCTTCCTCCTGGGCCAGTGAAGGAGTCAGTTGGCACTTCACGCCACCTTACGCACCGAACTTCGGTGGACTCTGGGAGTCTACTGTCAAGGCGTGCAAACATCATCTCAAGCGCGTGAATGGAGAGGATCTCCTTACCTATGAGGAGCTCACTACGCTCATGAGTCAAATTGAAGCTTGCTTAAATTCAAAGCCTCTTGGGTATCTTAGCTCAAACGATGAAGACCTAGTCGCCTTAACCCCTGGACACTTTCTGATAGGAGCCGCCCTTATTTCTCCTCCTGACCCTACAGAACTGGATTCCAAAACTCGTCTCAGTTCCAGATGGAGGCACGTGCAGCAAATCCGCAATTACTTCTGGTCTAGATGGAGTCAGGAATATCTCATTCTGCTGCATCAACGTACCAAGTGGACGCGTGCTCAGCCCAACCTTCAAGTGGGAGAAGTAGTCCTAATCAAAAACGAGCTTCAACCTGCCACAAAGTGGCTCATGGGCCGCATCGTGCGAACCTTCCCAGGAGAAGACGGCCTATGTCGGGTGGCAATGGTCCGCACGGCCAAGTATGAACTTCGTCGGCCTGTCAGCAAGCTGGTGCCACTCACCGCTTCACCAAAAACCTCACTTCCAGAGAACCAAGGGTGTCCTTCCAGGGCGGGCGGTACGCCCAGTGCCATCACTGAAGATAAGACATTATTCATTTATTGGCCTTAAGCCCATCATTTTCTAACCACGTTTGTAATGGTAACTTAGTTTAGGCCAGTTGAGGTATTTCTTTTCTTTACTCGCAATGATTGTAAGCCGCGTTTCAAAATATTCATTCAGTTCTTACTTTAATTTTCATTAGCCTCTACTGAAACCGTAGTACTTTATTAATAAAACGCGCTGTAAGCGACGTTTGGCGGGCGGCATGTTGCAGACGTTCTCTGTTTAAGGCCCATGGCCCCATAGTAGTTTTACTGCTCTGCTGCCTACTAGCTGCGCAGTAGAGCCAATAGAAGGTTGAGCCACCGCGCGACTTTCTTCAGCGAGGAGAGACACGCCGCTGCTGCTGCCCTTCTCGACCTTCTATTCTATTCTATTCTATTCTCAGTTCGGAAGCCGAACAGTACGGACGTGTCGCGCGCGGGCCAGCAACACATATAGAGTTATACGTGCCCCTTGCCAACGTGGCCCTTTTCTTGATTTTTGAGCAGTTAGGGAGTATTTTAATGAATAAACATATTCATACCTAAACCTAACAAGCAGCTCGTGTTCATTGAGGTGACCTCTCGCGTTCTCCTTTTCCTTATCTCACCTGCCTGGACCCAGCGTGCTCAGCCCTAGCTACCGCGACTGAACAATCACAATCAAAAGTGGCATCGGCACGCACACAAGTGTTAGATCGAATATAAACCTTACGCAATTGGTACAGCGGTATCCTACACCATGCGTGTAACTGTGCTAATAGATTACGAACTGTAGGATTTCGTTATCACATTGCTGCATCATATATTATCTTAGTAGGGCAAGATATAAATAAAAAATTATTAGACCAGCGAAAACTCTTTCCGGATTATTGATAACTTTAAATATTGATCCTATAGTAGACGAAGATAGTGACAAGGACTAAGAATATTACTAATCCATCTTCAAAGTCATTATTATTGTAAATTGCGTTTACTTTTTCAAAATTTCAAGACTGTAATTTCGTTATTATGTCATAACAAAAACTTTAGGAAATTAATAGTATTTTTATAATAAATTACTTCTACAGTAAATATTGACTCATATTTACTAATTAACAACTAAATTTTTATAAAATTAAATGATTAGTAAATAAGATTTACAAATAATATAAAGTTTTTGGCACCTAAAAAAATATTTTTTTTTTTAATGATTTTTTTTTAATAAGTTTTTTAGGTTAGAAGGTCTGCATTAGCACCCAAGGAGTTAAAAATTAGGCTAGAGGAATTTTTACTTAAGTTTTTTCAAATGGTTAACTTTAATATAAAATCCAGGAAAGTTCAGTTTTTACTATCTTATCCCGCTATAGAGTTTCCTGAAATCCAATTTATAATGCACGTAAAACAGAAGCATTAAAAAAATTGACCACATACATTGGAGAATAGACTTTGTAGCTGTTTAACATTTAAATGCAGTTGTTTACAATGTTTTCGTAAGCAATTAATGAGATCCAGTGTATACGAATAGACAGCATAGCTGTTAGGATTAAAGCCATTATCTTATTCATCAGTATACATAGTAACTTATTTAGTACCTGGCTTAGTATGATTGTCAGTGTTAATGTCAAGCGTTATCGGTTTCGTTTACGCCCGTGGGATCTGATCTGCCAGAAATGCACCCATAGTATGGTGAGGGCTTTTCGGGAGGTGTTGCAGTATCTGCAGACTGTCCATGGTTAATTTCTGTTGTTTTTGTTGATTTCTTTTCAAAATTGTGGTCACAGAGCCAACACTTTAATTAGAAAACATTATTCAAAGCACATCTATATTTTCGATAATCTGGATTCAATACGTGATGTACGCAATACTCCTCTGTCGATAAGGCTTCTATTCGCTCCGAGCCGATGCAGAGGTTGCGCCCCCTCTAGCCAAAATCAGGCAAAATTTCTTGCATGTAAACAAACGGTTTAGAACATATATACATACGTACAGCTGCTTGTGATTGGCACTTGGCAAGCTAGAGAGAGAACGACGATCCTCTCCTGCTGTCTTATTCAGCCAATCACAAGCAGCTATACGTGTGTATATATGTTCTAAACCGTTTGTTTACATGCAAGAAATGTTGCCTGATTTTGGCTAGAGGGGGCGCAACCTCTGTATCGGCTCGGAGCGAATAGGCAGACAGTTGATCTCGTATTCCAATTTTATCCCTTCAGAATTCATAATTTTGTGCAAATCGTACCACTTTTGACAACCTCTACGTTAATTACACGCGTTTTTCTTCCAATATAACTCAAAATTTTGAGAATCGCTTTCAAAGGTACTTCACCCTCAAAGAAATTGAGTCCATGATGATGTCGGGACAACCGAATATTTTGTCGTTGCACTTCCTTACTTAATTTTTGCAAGCAACAAGAAGGTGTTACTACCAAATATGCAGAAAAGTCATTGTTCAAAGCAACAATAGCAATTTCTTTCGGCTTTGTTACATTTTTTTTCACCTTGATTTACTGAATGTCTACTATGAGGTCCATTGCGTTTTACGTCTGGTTGAGCGTACCAACAGAAACTAAACCGAGAGACGATTGACGTATCCCAGTAGTGAGTGTAAGTATATGTAGTTAGTGGTGCCATCTAACCGCTAAAGTCGACCATGATTCGACGTCACGCATAGATTTCGAGAATATTCTCGTACTCGGCATACGCTATACAGTTAATAGTCAAGTTAGAGCGCCGGCAAATCGGACGTCCAATCAAACGCTACCGTATTTAATCAGGTTTCAATGAAAACATTCGTTGACCTATAAATCTGGTGTTAAATGAATAACAAAGAGGCCGTAACCGTTGAGCTGAGATACGGGATCGGTGTGATATTCTTCGTTGAGAAAGTGAACACCAGTACCCGAAAACAAGGTATGATAAGAATTTATATATAAATTATCTGTTTCAAACTCTGACAGAAATGATTTGGAAGGAATTTAAATGTCATCAACGTACAAACAAAGAAAATTAATAATAAAATAATGATAACTAAACGGATTCATAGTACGATCACCATTATAAGCTTGATTTTTAACGAAACTAATAAATATTCACTTAGGTACCTGGTCCAAAAGAATATTATCCAAAGTTTTGCCATAAATACTGCTGTGCAGCATCACAGTTTATACTCCAACACGCGTGAGCGCATATTTTTCCGTGCTCTTTGACAAATCTTTGGAATAAGCTAGCTCAACGAATGGGCTTATTTTAACACGTTTTACTAGAAGATGTGCTTCTTCGATGCGAACGGAAACCAAATTCGAAGTGTTAATAAGACAAAATGCATCGTGAAACCTTACCGATCGCATTCTTACCTCGACACTATTAATGAGTAATTTTTCCTGATTGCAAAGAAGATGACCAATTAGATCAGTCGATTTCCTTGCTGGGTAGTAATGTACGTCGCTTCACGAGCTCCGTGTTACCATCCAACACATCGTCCATCTTTGTCACCGTATCGTCGCACCATAAGGCACTCATTAAGTGGGATGATTTTGTCGCAGGTCCGTGATTTACTAAAGTCTTTAAATACCCTTTGTAAGCGTACGCATTGTTAGAAGGTGATACAGGTTTCTGATTAAAAAACACATCGACTTGATTGAACAACAAATGCATAAAATTATTTATTGACCCAGCCTTTGTGATTTTAGATGTTACGTCAGCATTTGGTTCTTCATCTTCATTGACGGTCAACTTGACACGGAGACTTAGCATCATGTGTCCAAGATAAATGTATTCGTCACCTGTTACGACAAATTCGATCGGTGCATAATCCGTACGTGAGCGGTATCCGCTTGTTATGAATACAGTACAGTCAATTGATAGTTGTTTGAGTCAGTGAAGTCTTAAACAAAAGAAGTTTAGACTTTGAGCACTTTAACTAGTGACTGTGTAAAATAGCCATTTTTTTCGAAATTTAACTTTCAAAAATATCTCTTGCAGTTTTCTTTTTCCTCTTCTTTTTTTTCATTGTTTTTTTCTTCTTCATATCTTTTTTCGCGTTTTCTCAATCTTATTCTTTTTACTCTTACGACGCCCACGCCTTGAATGCATAGTTTTACCAAGCAGTTACCACTGAAATGGCTCGTCAAGTTAGCCAACTTTATATCCCATTTAAGTTTGTCCAACTTTTGCTCGGCTTTTCTCTTTAGAGTATTACCAGACTCCATCACGCGAGTACGAAATGTCTCTTTAAAAGTTATATTTTTAGAGGTGACGTCAAACAGAATGTTCATACCTGCACAAACAGCTGATTTGCCAACAGCTTTGGCACCTCGTTTAATAAGTGGTAAAACTAGTAAAAATACTCTGGCAAGAAACAATTCAATACCTCTGTGTCCTCGTTGATGGGGGAACCAACGTAAATGCATCCTACACCTACTTCACTGTTGAACACTGTACAACACCGTGAATTTTGGTTAGACTTCCACCACCACCACTACCACTACTTTGTGCGATTAAGTAGTCCCGTAGGGATCCATAATTTTCAATCGACTCGTTTAAAGTGAAGCGTTACCATCAGCGTTCCAAAGTTCAATGGTATGGATTATCATGCCATTGCCCGGGATTACGACAGCGGTGGAGGAGGGTTAGAGGTTATGACTAATTATTACTAATGCGTACGTCAGGGAAGCGTAAGATGCATTGATTGCGGCAAGACTGAGTGAAATATGCACTCCGTAAGTGATTAAACTAATGCTGTGCAATAAAAAAGAATATCAATCTTGGATACTTGTATAAACTTTTAGCATTCCACGTGATTCTCACACTTCCTAACGTTGCGATAGTATTATTATAAAGAACACTGAAAATACTGAAGTATCACAAAACGTCTTTAATCAATTGGATCGTAATGTACAGCTTGGCTTATTCGTGGACATTACGCGAGCTACGATTCTCTTCCAATACGGCCCACAAAACGGCGGAGAATCTTACACTTTTAATTAGTCTGTTCTCGCGTGGCTCTCACGAAACGTTAAGGGATGGGTATGACTGCTCGTCTATCGTTTAATTTGCTACCGTAAGCATGCTGCACTTACCAGTTCACTCCACGATATTTGTCCAGGCACGAGGAAGGTGCTGGGCTCACACACACAGCAAGGTCACCACTAGGAAGCTCTCGGAAAATCGTCTGTACGTCAGCTTGTTTTTGTGGTTCTTGTCAGCTACAGGCGCGGCAAGGGTCTGCCAACAAGGTGTCACGTTGACGAGGGCCCTACCGTCAACCACTGGGTAGGACAGAGTTAGCCTCTGCTTTCACAGCAGTTGGCGATCATTGCTGATATGTAACTGTTTTTGTGCCGTGCGCCGATATGCGTGTCTTATCGGTATCCCGCATGCCTACGTGCGAGGCACGAATTAAGTGCAGTGAGGGATAGGGGGGCAGTGAACGTGCAGGAGAGCCGAACAAGATACTTTTTTTAGACATATTTTTCGCGCAGGCGCGTTCTCTTTACCAACACCATACCTAGCAAGCCGTATCGAGGAGACATATTTCCTCTAACTGAGAGACACTTTGACGCTGGCTGTACATTTTGGGAGAGTCTATGACACGTCAAATTGCCCTTACCCAAACAACTCGGGTCTCTTATATTGATGTCAATGTTGTAAGATGACTCATAATAATGTCCAACAAACAAAACAAAACGTCGACAATACTTTATTGAAATTAAGACATGTACCCCACACAAGGCTTTTTAATTGTTTTATTTTTGGAGATACATATTCGCAATGGAAAAGGAAAGGATGAGGAACCAAAAAAAATTATATAATCATGGTATTTACATAAAATAGCCATTGAACGTCTTCTACAATGTATTGTTTACAGATGTCACTATGAGTCATGAGCATCGGAGGTATAGCGTTGGAGAGATTTGGTAGATTAACGGATCAAATTTCGTTAGTTTTCAAGAAAAGACTTGCGGCACTTTAAAAGCCCAAGACCTTACGTAATTATACGAATAATTGTATGCAATACACATATTTACGGCACACTGTTTTGGAAAGGACTAACTTAGCCACTATGTAACCAATTTCTTCTAAACTGAAAGTCACGTGATCTCGCATGGTATCGAATTTACTGATTTTTTGTATCATTTCTTCGATATTTGCGTATAGACCGAAGTGTCTGCAATAAATTACATGAATCACAGGACGATCTCTGCGCACATTATTGTGTAGCCATGGTATGCATTTTACGACAATTTTTCCTTCGCTATCTTTTACAGCGTATTAAAACGTCAATGCTAACTGAATCTCTGTTATATTAACACTCTATCGACCTTGCAAACTAATTTTCCAAGGCAATCTTGTCACGTAGTGCGTAGTAGTATTATCCGATAAATACTGCATGCTACTGTTGCTAGGCAACAGAACATCAAGTTCGTTCTTCATTTAATAATTTTTCCACTCAGGAATTAAATTTTTCAGGCTACTCCTTCCAGCTAACGAAGGAATCTTTAAGCCGTATGTTACCTCGACTATTTCATATTTTTTCAATCTCAAAAAAGCTCTCTCTCGATTCCTTTTGCTCTCTGCTCAACTTTTCTTCGAAAAAAATCCGTTAATGTCTTCGTCAGCCAAATCTCTAAAAAATGTACTGGAGGTTATTGCGTGCAAGAGATACGTACAATTCTAAACAACTTTAAAGTCCAACCACTTTCGTAACCTATGGCAAAGACACTTTTCGTCTTACTGATACGAACTAAATCTCCAACGTTTTACTTTGGATTTTTATAAATATATCACTAATGATGTTTTTTTATATTTTTACGTGCTTGCACAACACTGTGCAAAGTCACTTCAGCTGGCGCCATCTTTGTCGACGAATGCTTCGTGCAGTTGTGTGCCTAGTAAGACATCCATTTATTACAGCCTTTGTCTGTGGACAACGCGCTACTCTGTATTCAGTTTTATTTTCTTGTGAAACAGAATGCATTACACGACCTATAAATTCTTTACCGTTATTCATTTGGAGACACATTGGTGTAAGACCGTCACTTCTTGATAAAATTTGCTGAAATGCTTTGGCGACGTTTTTCGATGTTTTATCCTTGATAGGTACCGCACAAGCGTATTTGCTGACGACATCGATGACAACGAAAACATAAGCGTAGCTATCATTGTAAGTTTTTAAGGTTCTCAAGTCCATTAAATCAGCTTCCCACACGTCGTCAAAGTTACGCACGTTATAGCTTCTTCTGGGAAAGCGATTTTTTATAGGCCTATGTAAATTATATGTAACTTGACTCTCTAGCCAACTAATAACGTTCGATCGCAAAAATTTATTTTTCACAGCACATACAAGTTTGTTACCACCAGTGTATGCAGTTGGCCATGCCACTTCGTAGTAAAGTTTTTGCAAAGTCTTATGCATTTTTTTTTTCTTTTTCTTTTTAGACTTAGGTCCAATGGCTCTCTTGATGCACGAAAAAAACTTCTCAAATGTAATCTTGCTACACATGCAGCATGCTGTCAATAAAGCGACTGTTCGCTCATCCGGCGGTGTTTCTCCAGCAAGCATACGCGAAAAAGCAAATTGAGCTAACGCCCGATCGGCTTTTAGACGTTGACCCTTCTTCTCCATAGCATAGGCAAGATCGTGCTGACGACATGCTTCGTCCAAGGAATTTATACCCACATTACCGTACTCAATACGCTTCGATAGCTTCGTTCCAGGACCGCAAAATTTGTATCCAGGTACATGCATCTCAAACGGTAGCAAGTCGATTAAACAATAGAGCACTATTTTTTTCGTCCTCCTTGAGTTTTACTTTTGTTTCTTCACCTTGGTCACTTTTCCGCTCAATCAACGCCATGTTTGTACTTGATTCGACGAAGGCACCACTTTTTAAAATTTTTTTCTATTTTTCAGTGATGTCGTTGATTCAGTACCACTTTCATTAAGAAAACTTCCACTATTTGACGTAGATCTTAAACTCTTATTTGGCGATTTTGATTTATCGTCGTCGTCGTCGTTGGTCTATAATTTTAATACTCAAGCGTTTCCAACACACTCTTTTAGGATATTTGCCATACAAAGTGCCACTGTAAACCGATCACGGCCTACCAGTGTGCATTTTTCCGTCCCTCAAGGCATCATTCACTAGATCAACAATGTTCGACTGTGGTATGTAAACGCCACTCATCGTAACGGTTTGTTCGTTGCTCCACTTAGAGTTAAAAGTAGCGAGCAAT
The DNA here is from genome assembly GCF_000648655.2 of Copidosoma floridanum. The sequence continues at coordinate 230,240 of NW_019379631.1, forward strand.
CATCGTCCGATTACTCCAGTTTTTTAACGGAACTTTTTTGGTACGCTTTCAATAACCTTGGAATCCTGACTTTCCTTTTCTTTACGCTTCTTTTCGTCCTTGTCGATTTTTTAGGGTGTAAATACTGTCGTAAAATTTGTTGATACTTTTTTCACTTTTCTCGTTTAACGGTATACCGTAAACTGAAGATGTAATTTAAGTCTGCGTTGAGTCAATTCACCGTTGTACCCAGCGTACGCACAAATTTTATATTATCGTTGAAAAATGTGCTTCGCAAACAGTGCGTGCTTTCTTGAGGCAGAATAATCAGGCATGTTCTATGTTTATAACAGCATCGACCACATCGTTCCAAAAAGCGGACCCATTAAAACAAGTAAAAAACTTCCTTCTTGTTGTACGATAACTTTTTTCTTCGATGACAAATAAATTTTTGCGTTCACGAGTTTTCTGAGAACGTTAACGTATCTACGAAGTTTTCTTTTCAGAATTTTCAACGCACATTTGCAAATATACTTGATCAGCGTCGTATCGGCTTTGCGTAACAGGGCTCTTTCTTGTTCTTTGTCAAAATGATAAAAAACTCTCAAAATGGCAACGTGTTTTCGACCAAACGGGGAAGATGACTTTGAAGCCATTATAACGATTCGATTGAAATTTGGTTCACCGTGTCGCTTCCTTTTATCTATTGTTTAGCCTCGTATACGTACAAATCCTCATCATCTGGGAAAATTTCAGTTCAAAATTAGTGGGTCAAATTAAGTTTTCAGCAATGAAAATTCAGACAAGCTCGAAAAAATATGTTGTGAAAAATTAAACAATAGTAATCGACTGTAATAAAATCGAACAAAAAATATTTGGCACCAAGGTTTCAAAAATAGCAATAATAATAAACACACGGTTTTAGCATTGGAAATGAACAATAAGTAAAAAAAATACATATATATATATACATACATTTACGTATATAGAAGTATAGACAAACAAAATAAGCTCCGGTGGATCCTGATTGTTCCAGTGGTTTCCCCGCAAAATGCTAAAATCTCGTTTTTTGAGAAAATTTTTATACACTCATAATTTTTTTGCATAAACAGTAAGGGCTTGAATTTAATTTTTTAAATTTATTTAATTTAATTTAATTGAATTTAAGGGCTT
>NW_019379631.1:231444-297052 GCF_000648655.2 Copidosoma floridanum
GCTTCCGTATATATCATATATATATATATAAGTGTGTGTGTTTTTTTAAAATGCTTATTGTTTGTTTCCAATGGTAAAAACCATGTTAAACTGTTTTTGCCATTTTTTTGAAGAAAGAAAATAATTTTTGTTCGATTTTATTAGAATTGATTGGCATTGTTTCATTCTCTACAACATCCAAGAAAAACTGAAATGGTTGCGAGGTAGAAATACGCTTGCTGCAAGAATTTTCCGGACGTACTTGTCTCGAAAGATGTTGTATTTGTGCGCGATCTCGTAAATTTCTAGAATGAGTGAAAAGATGACAATATATTGTGACTTTAGCAATGTATCATGATAGCTCTTACTTGATGAAAATTGTTTTACGAAATAAAGATTACGCTCAAATTATTATGATGACAGCTTTCAGTAAATAAGTCGACGATACCATCACTACTGGATAAGTCACGCATCAAGTCGTCAATAATGACCAGTTTTGGTGTGTGGCTTTCTGCCAAATTACTATTTTGTGGTCATCTCTCGTGGAACTCAATATTACCTTCAAGATCTCGGTAACCAGACTGCCACTCATCGTAACAAAAAACGATCTGCCCAAAACGAGTATCACTCATACGGTTAATGTATCGTCTGACAAACACCGTCTTGCCGTAACCAGTAGTAGGTCCACTCAGTGTGCACGCTCACGGGTGTTGCTATCGAGTATCCGTACTGTCAAATAAAATTCTGTCAAAAAGCTTAGCGAACGCGTCGTGAGATCACGAGCACTTTTATAAGGCTACCGCAAAGGCTGCTTGCGCGACCAATCAGTTTGTTTCGTTGAGTCAACCACCAATAGAGCTCTTTTTGCAGCCGCCAACGCCGATACCACTGCTCAAACTTACACTAGGATCGCTTCCTGAATAAACTTTACAGGAAGTTTGTAACTACAGTTACTCGTGTAACTGCCATTAAGAAAATTTTGTTTTTTGAGGTTAAAGAATGAGCTCATGTAAAATTTCTTGGAAAATATTGTAAGTTTTACTAAACATTAATTACTATTTTAATGTTTGCACTGCCATTGATTATAAACTATCTACCATAACGCTTTTAAGAATGTGCTAACAGGTAGTAATTAGAAACATTTATAGAACTAAAATCGCAGAACAATCTCACTCGAAATTCTGTACTTCGAATGAGTAATGTACTGGCCCTGCAAAGGGCCGTTATTTTAGTTTTGGACCCATCTTATCGGTTGGTTGGTAAAGTGTTTCCTGTTGAAAAATAAATGATCGAACCAAAAGCCACGGTTGTACTTAAGACGACTGTACATTTCCCCTTCCTCTACTTTATTGTTATGTCCTACAAAATGCTTTTACGGGTAACTTGCGTACGCAGTTACAAATCTTTTTTTTTCCGTTAATTGATTTGCAAATTTTTGTATCAGGTTGCATTATCACATTATAAAAAAGTTTTCCTCCGTGTAGCATTGTCTGACAAGGTTATTTCTGATATATCCGATGTAATTTGATTGAATTGTGTCATTTTATACTGCCATATTTTATAAACGTTTTTTACTACATAATCTACTTAAGCAGCTATCTTGATTTTGTCGGATACTATTATGTCCTTCAAAATACGATCATTCGCATCTTCGAGCAAAATGTCTTCTTGAATCATATTTTCGGAACATGTACGACACATTGGAAAAACTAACTTGTTATGCATTTTTACTCGTAACACAGGATGGTATAAATTTCACGGTGGTAGCACATCACACATGATTGAGCCGTTTACAAGAAATAAGTCATTGTTGTTTCCAATAATGCTTTAACACTCTATTTGTCCTACGTATATCAATGGGTGATCAACGGGAAAGCTACCGCGTTTGCATGTATACTGTATTTTATCTATACTGATTCACTGTATTTCCATTACGTCCTCTCAAAAATGCATCACGTGCGTTGAGAAGTTTTTGACTCCAAAAGCCTTCATTTTATTGAATAAAATGTCGAAGGTCGTAATTTCTTTATTAAAAAGACATTCCCACTTTTCGATCAGCTGGTACTTGACACTATTTTTTCACTGATAGCACAGGTTCTCTTATATTTTTCGTCCATTGAATCGCCAGTTGTTGAAAAAAATTTCTGATTACTCTAAAACATCATGAACAGCTATGCCAGAAACAACCGTAAAAGTGTAATACAATACTACAATAATTATCGACACCAATTTGTGGAGCGCAATAGAGAAGAACACACATAGTGACTGTTGCATCTTAAAGTCGAAATACAATATTACGAACGGCGTTTTACTATCAGACGTCTTAATGGGATGTACATAACAGAGATGACAAATAGGTAAGCGTTCTTTACATGTATTGCAAAAAGAAATTCCACAAGCGTGTATTTGTTTTTTGTTTGTTTGCACAGTTTTACAATATGTTCGACAAATTTTTACTTTTTTGCAAATAGTAAATGATTTATCAAACGACATTTTATCCAAATGATTTTTAAAATAGTTATTAATAAATCATCGATTGCAGGAGCCACATTTTTTAGAGTTGCCAGTATTTCACTCTGTGCTAATTGAAAACATTTGTCACATTTATTACAGCATTTTTGATCTTTTACGAATCAAAAACTGTTACTACAAGGTATGCTGTACCCCGCTGTTTCACTTGTACCAATTATATTTAGAGTCCGTTCAAAATATTGTTAATTTTCGTAAAATATGAATCGTAGTATAATACTTATGCTTCCGTATATATCTAATAGGTTCCAGTATTGATTCAACCTACCTGTAAGTATTTGCCCTCTCATAACGTAAGCATAGGCTGCCACCAAGGCTCTCGGAAGGCAGAGGCTGTCATAGTTTCTATTAGTCATTACTGTATCTTCGCTTAATAGTACACGGTCACATCTTCTAGTACCATTTACGGTTGCACATGTAATCGACAGTGAATATGAATTCCAAAGTAGTTTGAGCTTTGCACAGCACCAAACAACGCTTCCCACAAACCTACAACATAAAAATCGTGCACTGGTCTAAATGAGAACCATAAAGGTCCGTGATTAAATATTTCTGAATTTATTGTTACATCAATGAAGTCGTTGGGTTCACTTTGACCAATAAGCTGTCTATGCAAATTATTCATACACTGTTCTAGCCAGGTATATACATAGACGTTTGGCGGTGGTCTTAACAAGCGCCCATGCACCTTTCGTCCTTTATAGTTAAAGCTACGTTAACGTTTAACAACTTCAGACTCGAGAATGAAGAGTGGATGCTCTCTTATTCTATACTGTAAATAAAAATCTGTAATGACGTTTATAAAAAATCTGTACTAGTGATATTAATACTCAGTTTTATATATCGTGTACCAGTATCGCTGCTACTAATGGTGTCAGTGGTGCTGTTGCTACTAGTACTACTACTACTACTACAAAAAAAAAAAAAAAAAAAAAAAAAAAAAAAAAAAAAAAAAAACTGTAATTCGGACAAAAAAACGTTCTACATCAAAAGGTGCGCAATTTTAAGACAAGCAAAATGAGCCCTGATGGACCTAAATCAACCTTGCCGTTTTTTCGGAAATTGCCAAAAAATTGCTGTTTCTCTGTCGCTTGTAACTAGCGTTGTAATTAATACTTTGACTTTAAATTTTAACAGAACATGGGTTTTGTGATTTTTAACAACCATACTTGGGCGTGTCGCTGATTTAAGCCACACTCTCTTTCTTACAGAGCCATGCCAATCCAGCACCGCTACTGGTACTTAGCGAAAAAACACTATAATCCGATATATTTTAGGATACTTACGAAAAAGTTAGGGATACGAAAATGTAACCCGTGTTAGGTAAACATCTTATTAAGAGAAAAAAATTTTGGAAAATGGCTCTATGTGGTCTTACAACTTTTTTAGAGCCATTTTTCAGAAGGACCTTTTTTTAGTTCACTTAACAGCCTGCAAAAAGTTTGTATCTTAGTATTTTAAAATTTTGTAATGTTGTTTAGAATTACAAAACCCATGTTTTGTTAAAATTTGAAGTCAACACGTTGATTACAACGCTGGTAACGAGCTACCGAAAAACAGGGCAAAATTGGCATTTTTCGTCAATTTCTATGAACGACAAGGCTAATTTAGGTCCACCAAGGCTCATTTTGTTCGTCTTGAAATTGCGCATCTTTTTTGTACAGATCTTTTTGTTGTCCAAATTATAGCTTTTCCGGTAGAAAAGGAAAACCTGTTTTGTCCATTTTTACCATTTCTTTAGACCTAGTGCTAGCATTTTTGTTTGTCCGAAAGTGATAACGTTTATTGAGATCTATACAAAAATATTTGTTTTTAATCAGTCTGGATTTTTCAGTCAAAAATCTTGTTTGCTCACACTAATTTATTGAAAAAAATACGACTTTTGCAAGTTTTTGTATTTTATTCGAACAATTGAGTGTCTTACTCGATGGAATTGTCCATCTCTATACGAAGAGGGTCTCTTATTACTTTTATCCATGCATACTTACACAGTATGCATTTTACAGTCATGTACAAGCACGCCCGCATATGTAACTTTAGATCCCTGGAATATAACTTTTTATGTGTTACTCACCATCGTTTTGTCTAACGAAAAAAAAAAACATATGTAGTGACAAAAATAAACAAATGTTTGTATGTGTCTCGCGAATAAATTGTACTGACTATGAAACTTTCAGTTACCACTCATTGTTAAGATGTGTACCAAGTTAGTTGACAATATGCTTCCGGAGGATGAGGAACCTTCGGAAGCTGAGATATTCCTGAATAGTGATGTTATAACCGAGAGTGGGCGCTAACCACGGCCTGATCCTATGATTCTGGAAATTTTATGGTCACATCATGAACGAGCTTATCCGTTAACTTATTTTGTGGGAGCTCATGTCATTAGTGAAGTTTTGTTATACCGGAGTTATTTAAGATCTTATTAATCAAGTTTTGTGAGTTTTGACATTATGGCAAGAGATTTCGGACTCAGCAATCTATAATGGCTTTACCAAAAAACATTTTATAAGGCACTAAATAATTGCAATTCAGTGCACACAGTGATCTACTTTACTGAAAATAAATATGTGTTGATAAGCCATCGTTTAATAAGAAAACAAAAGATTAGTAAAACGGCGATACATTTTTCAAAACTATGGCTGAAAACAATTTTTTTTCTTTACTTTAAAAAAAAAACCGTTGTCTCATGGGAAAATACCTTTTCTATTACCTTTTAAAAAAAAGCTAGTAAATTATGTACATGACAATAGTGATAGTGAGTGGAACAAAACAACTGACATAATTTTTCATAGTGATAGTGACATAGTAAGAGATAATAGTGATAGTGAATACGATAAAAAACGGTTATTGCATTAAACAGTGATGAAAATAGTAGCATTTATGTCGGAAATGATGAATTCGTAATCTAGTAACTTTGATTACAGGGAGTATTTAAACAATGTATCGTGTGATACTGAAAATGATTCGACTACATCTGTGGTTTCCATCGGTAGAGAAACACTTTACTATAGTGAAGAGTACAGTGGTGATAGTGAGAGTGAAAATAATTTTGAAGAATTTATTAATGCTGACTATGACTGTGAAATATGTGAACAAAAATTCATTTTAGTTATTTATGGATGTTGGAAAGAATAAAAGTTAGACGTGGTGACAAGTGCGCATGGTGTAATAAAATTTATTACAAAAAAGGTGAATGCGTGTGGGGATTGTATAAAAGTCTTAATGGTTGGTTGTGCTAAAACTGTCAATCCAAATTGAATAAACATTAAAAACTTGTATTTGGTTCATATTGCAGCTACTAATCGTCGTCATAAATGAAGGTAAGTATTTGATAATTTTTCTGGCATTAAAGTTTCCTGCAATACTCTCAACTTCTGTAAAATATAAAACGTTTAAATTAGCCGTAAGCTGAACCAATACTATAACGAGAACTCTCTTATACTTTCTCTTTCTCTTACTATGGTAATTTAATAATTTAAGAATAAAACACACACATGTATGCAAGCAGGTTCAGGCAATCTTAGAGGTGGCAAGAGAAGGAAGGTGGGAAGAAGGGGTCGATAAACTTTCTTCTAGTAAGTATACAGTGACAGTGCCCTGTCACCAAAGTCTCACCAGTCTAGATAGTGGGGGTTTGTTATGACGGGATATTGTGTCACAATAACTCCTAATGTGTAAGGAACTTCAGAATGGTAACATACATAAGTTTTAATGTTTAATCAATATATGAATTTGATCTTTGTTACCATAAGTTGATGACGCATATGGTAGATCAGCATGAATCTCATAGTGCTCAATAGATTCATCAAAGGAAACAGAAGACTGAATGCTTAAAATCTCTTCTATGTTTAATACAACAACAGAAAAAGAATTTGCACTTCAGTTTCCACCACGGTACTTTATTCTTAGTCCTAGACTTTTTTAAACTTATTGTTTTGATATGTTAACTTTGGATACTTCCAATGTTTTCTTGAATGTGCTGGAAAATTGAATGTTTGTTGTGAACTGAGCATTGAAGTCCATGTAGAACTACTTATATAGCTTTTATGATTCTATACAATTCCCATTACATCAACGGTGTGATTTGGGACTTTACTGTTATTATCTCTCCACGCAAAATAACTTAATCACCATCCTGATCATTAATATGTAGTTTCATATAGAAAATGATCTGACCAACTAGAGGTTAATAAATAATTTTTGAAGGGACTTCAAAAATTTTTTACCCTAGTGGTACAGCTGCAAAAAATTCGTGAATGGTAAGTACTTTTTGATTATTTGTATAGGCTCTACTAGTGATGTTGCACTCAACTCGTAATGCGTTAACCTTGAGAATCGCTATGGTTAGTCTGAGATCAAGGTGAATATCTTAGAGAACTCGTTCAGTAAAACCTAATAGTCACTGTATAGAATCGTTTAATTTGAAATCGATAGTGTCACTACGCTTTATAACGCTACAGAGCTTATTATTGTTTGGTTAAATAGTAATACTTATTTGTTCAGACTATAATACTTTTACTCAAAATGACCCAATATTATTAATTTCGTAGCTGCCCACCGGTAATAGAACTGCTTGATCACCTACATAAAATTTATTATTACCTTTATCAATATTTAGAGTTAAATCAAATCTCAAAAGCTCAACTAGACCAAGAAAGTAGCTATGTTACAAAGATAACTTGACAGGTGGAAAATACTGCACTTCTAATATGGAAAAAGTACCAGACACACTAAGTGTCAATGCTTTGGATCATGACTTCTTCCATTATTATTAAAGAGCAAATAAATAATCTCTGAGTATAACATCACAGTTGTGAAAATTGGAATTTTGACATCTTTAATGGTTTTACTCATTTTATCAACTCGTAAATACAGCATTGAATTGGCAGGTGATGGCAGATTGTGAAAGCTGTCAAAAAAAGTACTACTATATTTTCATGATTCTACCTAATTGTTGTTGTCTACTACTGTTGTTTTATAATATTGCAGCCGACTTATAGGTAAGTCGTTTTTTATAAGTACTCCACGAAAATGAGGAGTTTTAAAAATTCTAGTATACTTTAATACATCAACGTTAGTTACAAATGCATCAACTATTTTTACTGCAGTGATATTTTTTTTAACTTTTGACTTTCAATTAACACCTAATCTAGTTAAATTAGAGACTATATGTGACCATTCGGAATACAAGTACAAAAAATTTATTATGTATAAACTTCATTGATCAAAATGTTGAGCCATAGACTTAGAACGAGTTAATAATAAACATGATGACAATGATGAAAATAGTCGAGTTTCATAAATGGTTTACAAAAAATATAAAAGTGCAATCATTCATAATTAAATCAATGCTCCACTCTTAAAACGATCATTATTCCAACAGTGGATTATTGATTCCTACGAAAAAATCGAAAGAGATAGAATTTAATTTTGCAGAGATTAAGAAGAATTGAGAGCTGATAATTGTCAAGGCTTACATGCTTAGTTGAAAAAAATTTTTTTTATGACATTCGTGGGCAAATTGGAAAAACTACTATTTTTTCATCTACTTTAATTAGTTTCTTTTGCCATAATCCCCAATATTATCAAGATGCCATGGTCGTAGTCAACGAGATTAAGTGGCCAGAAATCGAAGAAAATTTAATTTCTCTGCAACACAAGCTTATAATAGACCTGACATTGTTTCGCAAGTATTTCATTAAAAAAAGAACGCTTAAATGATATAATGGTTAAAAAAAACTTCTTTGGTGAAGTGGCATCTTATGTTTATGTATTGAATTTGAAATAAAGGGCTGTCGCACATTTAAAACTAGCTAACAAAATTACTATACTTTTTTTTGTAAATCGATTCATAAAATAAGAGATGTTCAATTATATATCATCATGAAAAATATGGTCCATGTTCTTCATGGTAGTTGGTGAAAGGTAGACGGAAAATGCTCTAAAAAAATATTCAACACATTTTCAAAATGAGACAAGTATGGAACAAATTTTTTATTGTCACATCAATGTTCAGGTTAGAACAAGTATCCGTGCTGTTAAATATTTGTATAAGTATATTTTTTAAGATTATGATGCAGCTTCTGCTATTATTAGATAGTAGAATAAAGAGAGAATCATCAACCACGATAACATAAAGGATTTCTTAGAAACTTGCTTTATCAATTCTATTGAGGTATGTTATAGAACTTTTAGTAAGCCTGTGCAAGGTAAAAAACATTCTTTTGTTCGATTACCAGTATATTTACCTAACGAACAATGAGTTATAAATTTTAGAAAGTTCGATGACTGTAACGAGAAATATTGATCTAAACAGTAGTATGTTTCTTGATTATTTTAAATTAAATTGGCAAAATAAAAATGCTTGACAGTATTATTATAATAATATGCCTTCATTTTATACCTATAAAAAAAAGGTGTATATGTATCCAAATAAAACACTGAAAAAAAAAAAAAATTTTGATTGCATTGGTCAACTGTATTCTGTCAGCCCAACTTAATGGGAATAATTTTATTTATGATTATTGTTGTTGCATGCGAATGGACCTATAAGTTTTTATCCTATAAAACAATCAATGGAGTTGTACAACAGTCTTTTACAGTAGCATGTTTAACATGGGATTTTCAAGAAAATGATAATGAAAAAGTATAATTTATTGCCAACTAGTTCTTTCAGAATATGTATAGATACCTTAAAAAATGCCATGTCTAAGAAATTTCTACTTCGAATAATATAGATGTTTGATACTAACTTGCATACACTGAAATTAATGATTTACTGATTAATGAAAGTCAAAGTTTATCAGATTTTCCTTTAGAAGGGTCTCAAATAAGTTTTATTTTCGTAATTATGCTGTGGAGCGGAAAATTCCATCGAGGCCCAAAAAAGTACGGAGATAAGGCGTGGTTATGTTACCAACCATTGTGTTAACGTGTGATTGGTTGTTAATCACAGCGGATTCGGCGATCGCAAGTATGTAGGTGTGGGATGGGGATGGGAAGATAGGAGCTGAGATGTACTGGGAAGTCAAGGAACGAGGAAGGATAGTTTTTAAATTTCAGGTGGTAAGAGCAGAATCCAAGAGAGCAAATAAGGTAGGCGGATTCCCTTATGGCTTGAAAGAGCGTGAGTCGAAAGACTTTTTAGCATTGGGACGTAAAGCCATCGATTGCTTAATTAATCAATCGTAGGGTGGCCCTAAGGCAGCTCGACAAGGAACTTGGGGACATTCGCCCGTAGCAGCTCTCTGGGTATCGCTTGCATTTCCGTCGCGTTATTTTATGTTCGATTTATAAGTGCTTTGGCTTTTGTTGCTCCTCGCAGTCTCTTGCTTATTTTTCGCCGGCTTTCCGCATCTGTGGTGACTATTGGTTTTAATTTTAAATTTATAAGTTTTGAATGTTTTAATTGTTACACAGTGCTTTTAAAAAATCATTAAGGATTTTCTCTCTTTACGAGCATTTTGAGATATACTTCCTTGGCCTGCCAGTCTTCCGATGTTTATTGCGTTAGGACATAGATCTAATGCGCGTTAGATATGTATATATATATATAAGTTGATTAATACAGATAGAAACAGATGGCAAAGTTTGTTTTGATCAAGGTGAGTCGAGTAAGCGCGATCTTGTTTTTATTTTTGGCTAGTACCTGTTTCGATTGTACTTGAACGTTCGTCTGATTACGATTTAAGATGTCTATATGGGGAATTCCAGCAAGCTTACATACGAAAATTAGAATTACTTAGATAAAGAAACAGAAAATTTTGATTTATAAAAAAGAAAAAAAAGCGTGCGCTTCACTGGAGTTTATTCTAATATTGTGAAAATATTTAAATAAATGGTTAATTACAATGACGTTGATTCGTTTTTAACATCTAGTTGTTGCTTTTTCCTATAATCTGCCGTGATCCTCCGTGTCCATAATTGAGAGCCTTAAGTCAATAATACGAGAATTTATACCTTCAATGAAGCAATCAATACAAGTAAATGTATCTCCTGAAATTTCTCTGTAACCACCGACCCAAATGGCAGATTAAACAATAAAGATAAAGGAAGGTTTTATCCAATGAAGTAGATTTCCTACTGTTAGAAATTGAGCAAGTAAATTAACTTAAGATTTTCCTGTACTATGTATGATACGCCACTCGCGCTGGAGCACACTGGATCGTAAATCTGCTGTCTCCGCTTACACTTACATAGCGTGTATTACTTCTCCGTTCAAGTTACTTTAGTACTAGTAAACAGTTTATTTATTACACTAGCTTAGGTATAAACAATTAAGTGATTTATACATACAGATATTAAGTGACAAGAAATGATATATTTTTGTTAATCATCTGTGAATTGTGTGCTAAATTATTTATACTTGGCCATATCTCCGTTATGCTCCTCCCCTACTAAATCCAGCGGATATCATCAATCATACAGTCTACTAGAGCATTGATCTCGAACATCGTCCTTCGACCAGGATTAGTATTGTGAGGGGTTTCTTTTGGCCATTCGATACCATAGTTCCGCGTGTCTCTATCGAAGTCGGCCATTTTGGCCTCCTTCACTATAGTAGAGAGAGCGTCTTGGCGGACGCGGATAGTGCGCCGGCGCGCTGTCCGGGTTCTCTCTCTCTCACGCACTTCTAAATAGTGCAGAAGCTCTCTCGTCCTCTTACGCACATACATATAGCGCACGGCTCGCTTTATAGCTAGGCTTTAGTGGCCTTCAAGTGTCCATGCACATATATAGCGTTCGGCTCGCTATTATCTGGCCTTCGTCGCTATTATGAAGCAGTGCGTATTAACGTCCTATCGTTTGGTGACGCGGACTCTTCGCTACTGCTGTGCAGACCACCTCATGCTCACTTGTCACTAGTGTATATAGTGAGACAATAGTACGGTGCTGCAATAGTTATAACAACCGGTCCTTTTATGGGCCTCTGCTGTCCATTGGCGCGAATTTAGCTGCTGCCTGCTGTGCAGGTCATTCTACTGCTGCTGCTGCTGTCCATCGGCGCGAGTTTTGCTGCCGCATGTTGTGCCGGCCATTTTTGCTGCTGCTATTTGTCAGCACGAGTTCTACTGCTGCCTGCTCTGCGGGTCATTTTTGCTGCAACTACTTGACTCTGAGTGACTTCTTTACTACCGTTCGTTTAATTATTAATTATATTCGAATGTTTATTTATTCGTCTGGTTAAATTAAGCTAGCGAATCTTATTTGATTATTGACCATCTTACTAACTATAGCTATACAAAACTTGATTATTTAATTGTGAAAAAATAAGCACCATGGACTAAATCCTGATTCAAGTTCATCAACAACGTTTAAAAGCTTTGTTTGGTATATTATTTGATTTATCAAGATGGAGGATTACATTAAAAAACAAGCTATGTTGTTTAATAAAATGAGTAAGGCCTATGTTAACTTTAAAAACAGGGTCAAGCCAAAATGACTAGGAGCCAGGCTACGTCCAGACTCCAACAACTTAGGGATACTTATAACTCCTTTCAAGTCAATCATGAGGAGATCTTGAGGATTTTGCCTCTACCTATTAATCATAATTACTTTAAGGACTATATTGCTGATAAGGCTTAAGATAGTTGTTATTCCGTTCAGGGTGATTTCGAGGATTATTTAGTGTCCTGTGGTGATCCAAGTCATCCTCCTCAACCTGCATCAAATGCTGGTTCTTATAATTTTTCATCGTTGCCACCCATAGAATTACCTTACTTCTTTGGTGATTTCTCGTCATGGGAAAATTTTTGTGATGTTTATAGGGCTGTAGTGCACAGAAAGCAGGAAATTCCTCCTATAATTAAATACCAGCATTTGAGGGCCCATTTGAAAGGCGAGGCATCGGACCTCATTAAAAATATCCCTTTATCTGAAGAAAGTTACAATCAGGCTTGGGATACTGTTATTTGCTATCGTGATAACAAACGTCGTCTAGTTAATACGTATACTTCCACAATACTCAGCTGTCAACCCATGAAAGCTAATACTTGTACGGAAAATAAACGAGTCTCTAAGGAGATGTTTGGTTCTCTAAATTCGATGTTGACTTTAGAACGAAATGTTGGCGATGCAGATCTATTTGTGGCTGCCGTGGTAAGTAAATTTGATTTTCAAACTAATAGGGACTGGCAGAAAACATTAGGGAGTAGTAGTGCACCTCCAACGTTGACCCAATTACGAGAGTTTATTTCATCTCAAATTCTCGCGTTAGAGTCATACACTAGTAGAACTATCAATACCCGAATTAGTGTACCTCATAAGCAGAATACACTGACTTCTGTTTCACATCCAACTGTTTCTACAATTGAAATCAGTACTTCTACCACCCCGCCGAACAATAGAGAATGCAAGTTTTGCCATCAAGAACATAGTTTGACTCTTTGTGGTTCCTTTGAGAATGAGACTTAAAAATCCAAGTGGAATTTCATTAAAAAACGTCATCTCTGTGTTAATTGTTTGGAGACTCATAGTAATAAGAATTGTGAGTCTGAGTCTAGATGTCAACATTGTCAACAGCGACATCACACTATTATGCATAGAGGTGATAAACCTAAAGTCAGGGCATCTAACTCCAAAAGTAAGGCATTGGTCTTAAGTAAGGAAAATAATAAACGCAGGAACCACCTATTCTTCTCCTAATATTAGTACCGATTTGCAGTCTAATTTTCAGGAAAAAGTTAAATCACCTAAAATTCTTCTTGCTATTGCTAGAATTTATATCTCTGCAGCTGATGGCACTCGGATTTTGGTAAGAGCGTTAATGAATCAGTGCTCTCAGAGATCTCTTATAACGAGATCACTCTGTGATCTATTGAAACTTAGACAGAATAAGGTTGACACCACCTTGTCTGGAATAGGTGGAGTCGTATCCTTGGCTACCAAAAGCTCGGTTAGCATAAAATTTCAACTCCATTTTGAATCAAATTTTGAGCATTCCGCTGAGGCTGTGGTTGTGCCAAAGATAACTACTTATTAACCTCCTGTGAACAGTAATTTGATTGATCTGTCCTGTTACGATAACATCTCTTTAGCCGATCCTAAGTTTTACTCTTACGATAAAACTGACGTGCTTATACTGCTGTTATATATTTGCGTTTGGTTCATGATCATAAAGTAAATGTTTCACTTCAACAGGCCAAAACTAGAGTCACCCCACTAAAAATTCAGAGCATACCCAGGTTAGAACTATGTGCAGCTGAGCTCTTATCCACAATGGTAAACATCTTTGTTGAAGTTGCAAACTTGAAAGGTGTCGATGTTAATTTATGGTCAGATTCGAAGAACGTGCTACATTGGTTAAATGGTATTCTATCTAAGTGGCCTGTTTTTGTGTCCAATAGGTGTTCTCGTATACATAAGTTGATACCATACGCAAAATGGCACTATAAAACTTCAAAAATAAATCCAGCGGATATAGCTTCCAGAGAAGTTTTTCCTAGTCAGTTGTTTACTCAAAACCTATGGTATGACAGTCCAAGGATTTTGCATGAATTACAGCCAGTGTATCCTGAGTTAGGGGTAAGGTCTAGTGACCAACTTATTACCACTGTGATCAATTTAAACCTGGTTAATAAGTCTGAAACCTTCTATCTGACTTTATTACGTCACTGTTAAAAATGGGAAAAACTTCTTCGAATTACGGCTTATTGCCTTCACTTTGCCTTCCGGTATCTTCGTAAGGTCAAGCAAAAATCTTTGGAACCTGTGTCCTATTCAAATCTTTTAGTTGAAGCGAATACTAAGACCCCTTTACAGGCTAGTTTCTAAAGGGATACATCATAGTCTTAATTTGCCTTGCAACTAGGGCTATTCATCTCGAGTTGGTGGAAGATTATACGTCTGAGGCATTAATTGCAGTGTTCCATAGGTTTGTATCCAGGCGTGGGCATTGTACAGATCTTTACAGCGATCAAGGTTCTAATTTCATTGGAGCTGACGCTGAGCTCAGAAAAATATGGCATAATAGCCTTAATCATTCACCATTTATTCAAGGGTTAAATAATCTAGGTACTAGTTGGCATTTTAACCCTTCTTCCGTCCCGCGTTTTGGTGGTATTTGGGAAGTGGCGGTGAAGTCTGCGAAATCCCATCTGAAGCATGTAGTCAGGAAGCAAATTCTAACCATTGTTGAGTTTTCCACTCTCTTGTGTCGGATTGAGGCTTGCCTTAATTTCAGACCACTAGTTCGTATTTCTGATGATCCTGAGGATTCAAACCCTTTAACTCCTGCACACTTCCTTATGATGAGGGCTTCATATCGTGTACCAGAACCTGATTTTAGATCAGAGAAGATACCACCTCTTAAGGGATGGAAGCTAATTTCTCAAACGTTGCAAGCCTTTTGGAAAAGATGGTTGTCGGAATACCTTACCACTCTGCAGTCTAGGTCAAAGTGGTTAACCCTCCAAAGATCTTTACAGGTTGGTGTCCTTGTTCTAATAAAAAATGAGAACTCACCACCTGAAAAATGGCCTATAGGACGCGCAGTTGGGGTGTACAGTGACGCCGAGTTCCTAGTCAGAGCTGCTAAAGTTAAAACGGCCAGCTCATGTTTGGATGGGTCAATTCACAGATTAATTTTATGACGTACTTACATACATTTATTACAATTAATTGAACAAACATTTATATAAAGGAATCAAATTATTAGCATTTGGATTTTAAGTTTGTTCTCGTTCTCTTGCGTTCATCGAAACTTAGTTTAAATCAATTTGATTCAATTTCGTCCAAAAAACTTAAACCCAGAATTAATCATAAGACTTTGTAACTGAATATGCGGTCTACTTTTAACACATTATTTTATTTCTTATTTTTAATGTTAAACTATTAGATTGTTTTCCATCAATCGGAGGAGAACGAAGTTTTATCAATTAATTCTTATGTATTATTTATATTATAATGTTTAATTGAACTGTTGTGTGTTGAACTACACATATCAATCGGAGGAATTTGTTAGAAATTGAGCAACTAAATTAGCTTAAGATTCACTTATACTATGTATGATAGAAGACTCTAAATAGTTAGCCAATCATAGGCGTACACGAGTCTCGTCAACGCACCAATCAGTGAGCTTCATGTACACTCACTCTGTGTCATCCACTGCCGCTGCGCGGCAGTCCGCCACTCACGCTGGAGCACACCGGGTCGTAAATCTGCTGTCTCCACTTACACTTATATAGCGAGTATTACTTCTCAGTTCAAGTTACTTAAGTACTAGTAAACAGTTTATTTATTGCACTACCTTAGGTATAAACAATTCAGTGATTTCTACTTATAGATACATAGAGATATTTAGTGACAATAAATGATATGATTTTGTTAATCATCTGTGAAGTGTGTGCTAAATTATTTACACTTGGCCATATCTCTATTATGCTCCTCTCCTACTAAATCCGGCGGCTATTATCAATCATACAGTCCACAAGAGCATTGATCTTAAACACCTAAAATTTTTTACTGTTGGTTGGCGATGGGACATTGAAAGATACACAAGCTTAAAATGTATACGGAAATCGATAGCACAGATAGTCGCAACACTGAGGAATGAGATGAAATCGTTCTACCAGAATTTGATCCTTCTACAAGAATGAATTTTCTAAATCTATCCAGTTTACCACCATGTTAATTACGTTTGAGAAAAAATTGCATAATAACGCTTATTAGAAATATTAGTATAGATGAAGGCTTGTGCAATGGTACGAGATTTAGAAAAATTAATTTTTTAATTACTTATTAAAATGTCAAATTCCTAATTAACGACCAAGTATTTCTGCTTCGTATAACATTTTACTGTAGAAATGAATACCCTTTTGCTTCCAAAAAAAGACAATTCCCTGTCAGTTTGGCATTTGCAATGACAATCAATACATCTAAAGCTCAGACTTTTATTAATATCGTCATTGATTTTCGAAGAGACGTTTTCAATCATGGTCAGTTATGTGTAGTGAAGTTTAGAGTTTTATTAGCGAATTCTTTAAAAACTTACATTGAAAATCATAAAAGAGAAAATTTCAAAGTCAAAAATCATGTTTACAAAGGGCTATATTTGTAGAATAATTTTTATTTAGTCATGCATTAACAGATTTCTAGCATGGACTACGATTAGTATAATTTTTTTATGAACTAAATAAAACTTAATGTTAGAATTTACTACATACTTGTAATATAATATTATTCAAGAACAATTAATAGGAAAATCTTACACGTACTTACCAGCATTAAATATGTTTAACTTTATTCAACAAGTTTATTCATCTATCACCTAATTAGTACACATTACTATTGTTATAAATAGCCCCTAAACTCAGAAGCTTGCTAAATTTTAATAAAAATTGGTGTGTGTGTGTGCAAATCTATTTGTACTGTATTATTCGAATATATACTAATGAACATGCGTAGTTAAATGTTTCGACGATATTTATATAAAATTTCACCTAAGATACAACTTGATGTTTTTAGGTGTGATTATTTTCAAATTTTGTTCAAATTAACACAGGTGTTATCATAAGTCAAGTATAAAGTAAGTTTTTATAAAATAATTTAATTCTGCTTTTACTAACTTTCATTTGAACAGTTTCAGTACGAACTGCCATCATCTATTTGAAATTCTAGAACAATTACTTTTATGAATTGAGCTTGACATAGTTTATGTCACAATTTATTATTAACCTATTTGTTGTACATATAGACTGTAAAATAATTAAAAATTATGTTAAATGAAACCTTTTTGGATATTTAGAAATAATAAATATAGAAGTATAAAGTAAAGTTAACCAAGCGAGAAGATGACCTCTAGTCAATAGAAATATACCAAAAAACACCTTGCGGAACAACGTATTTTTAGTAAATATGTTCGTCATTTTTGAGAAAAAAAAATCACTTTTATATTTTGAAATATCCTTATAAACTTTTCAATGATTTGGTTCATCGTAATTTGGATTCAAATACTAAAATACGAAAATAAGGTACTATTGTAACTATTTATAAAGAAATCATAAAGATTAGAATCATCTCTAATAGAAGAATTTGTATAAAAATTATTTGCGAAGGACTGTTCGAAGTATAATTATAAGATCAAATACAAACAAAAAAGATTATAAGTTAAGTATTTTTCTTAATATTTGAAAATCAAAATAAATGATTTTCAAAAAATTGATAGATTTAGAAATTTATACTTCCGTGATAAATTAACAACTCCTTATCTTGTTTACGTTACATAAGTTCAAGTGTGTTTGCCTTAGCAATGTCATTTAATTTATTATTTCTTTCTAGAATTTGTGAGAAAAAATTTTGTACCTTAAATACGCTTTTTCATTAACATGCCAAACCATCTACATAATACCACTTTATAACACATTTTCTACTCAGAAAATGATGATTTTATTTTTTCCTGGGTTTTCAGCAACATCAAAAGATATTGTAAGAAGGATAATCATGGTTTGTCATCATATCAAATGTAACAGTTTTATGGTTCATTAGGTCACTAGAGCACAAAGTACAAACATAAGTGCCCGAAGGGTGCCGATCTTGTATGCTTGTAGCCGAGTCACGTACATTGTTTGTTTTACCCAGGGGATTAAATACAATTTTGCATCCGTGGGCATACTTTGCACCCAGTAAATCACTCTGGGCCTTAGGGCAGAAAAGTACTTTAGGACGAGAGGGCACAAAAAACTGATCTTACATGGTCAGAAAATGTTTTCGTCTTTTTTTTTTATTTCATCATTACTTTGATAATATTTTTAATATAATCTCGTAGTTGCCAAAAAAAAAAATATTTTTATTTCACAACTTTTTTAATTAAAACTATAAAAAAACAATTAAAACTTTGATAATTATGCATGTTTCAAATAATTTGTTTTTTTGTTTTTCCGTGATTTTCTATAATTTAGACAATTTAGTCCCGTAAGTTTTGTATCTTTCAAAAGTTAGCAAAATTTGATAGTATCAATCGATTAAGTGGCTCAATATTCATTGTAATACGTGTTTACGTATAAAAAATTCTGTGATATTTACTTATTTTATAAAGGGAAAAAAATTTGAACGTATTTTTTACGTGTAAAATCGATTTCAAACTTGAAATGTTTTGATGCACGTAAATAATATATTGAGAGTGTCTAAGAAATATCCACACATTATTTCCAAAGTGCATAAAAGTGATTTTACTATATCGGGCATTTTTATGAGTTAGCTGAGCCCACGGTAGGAAAAAAATAGTGTTCAATACACAAGTGCCATCCATTAGGGGCTACCTTACGGTAGCCCAAAATGCACAAATAGTCGTAGAGGTGACGGCACTTTTCTGACAAAAATTACTATTTCACTCAGAACTTATAAAACAAAAACAAAAACAAAAACAAACAAAAAATTAAGAACCAAACTAGTGAGCATACATGCGTAAGCATGTTCGTCTATACACTTACATTAGTAAAAAATTTTATCATACCATTTTCTGCTAAACACATATCAAAATAACGGATTGCTGCCTTAGTTAATTTCAATATTACTTCAACTTCTGTCGAATATCCATCTTTTGATAATTCAAGATTACTTAAAATTTCTACTATATCGCTCGCTAAATCAAAGTCGTTTGTTTTATTAAGATACTTTGTTATATGTAATAGATTTGCTGTTACAGCTTGCGAAATAAACTTCGATTCCATGCATGGTACTAAGCCAGAATTTTCCCACCTGAAAATTTAAGAAAATGTTAAATTTATGTATTTAAAGATTAGAGATTAATTTAAACATGTGGAAATAAAATCATGGGAATAAATAAGTTATGGCGTATAGAAAATAAAAACAAATAAAAATGCTTAACTTTTCCAATGTATGTATTACAATAACACGCAAATGTATATTAATGGTTTTTTTTCAATTATAAGCATTTAGAATTAACTTAATTTGGAAAAAAATAACGATAGTAGATCCAACATAGCTTTTACAGTGGAACAAAGTAGATCCAACCAGGTTCGAAAAACTACGGCATTTTTCGGAAATACGGAAAGCAATGTTTTATTAGGGAAGTGAGAAAGAGGCAAATGAAAACAAAATATAAAGTTTCAGCTTTCTATCTTCAATGAAAAAAATTTATGTTTTTTTATAGTTTAGTATGTGCGTGTGATGGCCAATTTACAGGCTTATACAAGTATTCAAAAGACAGTTACAATTTTTTACCTATTGTTTACTACACATTAAAAACAAAAATTTGTTAAAAATTATTAAAATTAATGCATAAATACTATTATCTATATTTTTATATACTTATACACGAGTCATTCTACGAAAACTGGCATATTTTAATAACCGGAATGTACAAATGGATATTTAGTTTTATGAAAATGTGTTTCGTATATCCATAACCAAAATAAGCTAACAGTTTTTAGGCCTTGCTGAATGTGCACGAGAAAACTTTTGACGACGTTTTTCTTACTTCACTGAAGATAAATAGGAGCTCTTACACAATTTCATTATAACTAAGATAAAAAAGCTCTCCATGCAAGTTTGTACCTTGTTCTCACATTTTTATTGTATACTTATTTATAAAATTTGTAAAAGTTACCATCCAAGTCAATAATCTAACATTAAACGAAGAAACAAAACATTAGAGAATAGCGTTACCGACTCTCAGCTACAGAGAAAGCGTTACCAGCTCTTGAAAAATCGTCAAAAACATCGAGATTGTGATGCAACAAACGAAAACTAAACTTTTCCTTTACATCATATACAAAACAACTTGATTTAAAGCCACCACCTTACCACTTGATTGTCTAAATCGTTACATGACATATTATAGCGTTCTGGGCTCGTAGTTTTTTATTTTGGGAGGACAGAATTTAGAAATTCAAAAGTCTGTACTATTCTTTAACTGTAGCACTAGCAAACAGTGAAAAATCATACATCTTTGACTTTCGCAGAATTTAGAAGGTTCAAATTATAACGATTGGATATAATAACGCGCGTTAGTATTTTCCGTTCAAATTTTTAATTTATTCGATTTCGATCCCGTAACCTAAATATATGACAGACAGTGTTTTTGGTTTTCTTAAATGTGTAAAAATGTTATTTGTGCTAATAACTTTGAAATACTATATCCTACAAAAAATTAAAAAATTCATACTTTCATCCCAGATTTCATTGAAACTGCAAATTTTTAAGTGAGGCACGAGCCTGTAACGCTTACTGAGCCGATACTTAAGCCATACTTTTTTATGATTTAAATTCTGTTATATCTTTAGCAAAAATACGCCCTTAATTATCATTGATTTTTTTAAATTCTCATCTTCTTCCACGGTAACGTAATTGACTGGAACTTGGAATAGACCGTTTTTGGTAAAATGGCTGATATACATATATATGTACTTGATTAAACATACACCAAAAGAATTAATGCAAGTCAAGAATAAACAGTTTTGTATACAAAGTGTGGTAAAAAATAAGTAAAAATTATAACGATCTATAAATACTTGTATAAGCCACTGAATTGACCATCACGCGAATAATACTAAACTTCAAACGAGCATATGCTTATTTTCATTAAAGATAGAAAGCTGAAACTTTACAGAAAACTTTCTTTTGTGTCGTATTTCAGTATTCAAGTAGTATTTATGAAAACTTTAAAGCTTTGTCACTTATTTTTTTTTAAAGATTGTAATTACTCGCGATATCGAACATTAAAAATTAAAAAAATTTCCACGAAAATAAGACAATTTGCCACATAATAAATGTTTGTAAAATTTCAGATTAGGTCTTTTTTTATGTACATACTTTAAAGAATGAGTGCATGAAATTTAAAAAAGAAGTTTAAAAAACTACCCAAGTAATGGTGAGTTCAATGTGAAAAAACATGAAAAAATGTTTCTTTTGAATTTTTATTAAGAAACCTAAGGAACCACTCAAATTAGCCACTAGGACTATCATGGTCACTTATTGCTATTTTCAAGCTACTTTTTGGGGATGTTCCGCTCATTTAGAAAAATTACGGGCTGAGCTTTTAGAGAAATACAAAGAATAATCTGCTTAATTCAAATGGAGCCGGTAAAAATCACGTGAAAAGAAAGATCTGCCTTCGACTTCTCTAAATTTTCAGGTGAACTTCAGTTTTCATTCCAGAGGTCCCCATTTTGAAGTGAGCAATCTATCCTGTAATATATTTATGAAAATTTCTCAAAGTTATTTTTCAAAGTGAGCATTCCTTGTTTTCTTCCAACTGTGGTCTACGTGCTGTCCGTGGGTCAAACTATACTACAATATACTTACATAAAGGCTGCTTCATTGTATGTAGTACCTAATGATTTATATACATACTAGTGAGCATACATGCGTAAGCATGTTCGTCTATACACTTACATTAGTAAAAAATTTTATCATACCATTTTCTGCTAAACACAAATTAACGACCAAGTATTTCTGCTTCGTATAACATTTTACTGTAGAAATGAATACCCTTTTGCTTCCAAAAAAAGACAATTCCCTGTCAGTTTGGCATTTGCAATGACAATCAATACATCTAAAGCTCAGACTTTTATTAATATCGTCATTGATTTTCGAAGAGACGTTTTCAATCATGGTCAGTTATGTGTAGTGAAGTTTAGAGTTTTATTAGCGAATTCTTTAAAAACTTACATTGAAAATCATAAAAGAGAAAATTTCAAAGTCAAAAATCATGTTTACAAAGGGCTATATTTGTAGAATAATTTTTATTTAGTCATGCATTAACAGATTTCTAGCATGGACTACGATTAGTATAATTTTTTTATGAACTAAATAAAACTTAATGTTAGAATTTACTACATACTTGTAATATAATATTATTCAAGAACAATTAATAGGAAAATCTTACACGTACTTACCAGCATTAAATATGTTTAACTTTATTCAACAAGTTTATTCATCTATCACCTAATTAGTACACATTACTATTGTTATAAATAGCCCCTAAACTCAGAAGCTTGCTAAATTTTAATAAAAATTGGTGTGTGTGTATGNTATTTCAATTAATGTTGTTTATACTGTACTATAATAATGTTGTGATAGTTTCCACAATTTTATTTTAATTTTTTTAAAAAGGCAATGCGCCAATATGGTATCTTAAAAGAAAAATCTTATTTTACGATAAAGTGGTCGAGGAATTTACCTGTTCGAAAAAGGAGTGGTAAAGAAGCAACAAAGGGGTGGTATACAGGTGGCAAAGGGGCAGTGAAGGGTGGGAATGGATAGAAGCAGTAAAGGGCGGCCAAAAATATAAATTTAGTAACGTAAAATCAAGCTTAACAAGACAATTATTCCCAGGGCGGCAAAGGGTAGACAGGGTTTTTACTGTGCTCGGAAATATCCAAGAAAAGAAGCTTCAAATAAAAAAATAATCCTAATCAGTTTTACTAAATTAGAGATTAATGAATAATTTGTGAAGAGGCTTCAATAATTGTATGTTCTCTTAGTAGATAAGATAAACCCGTGTATGGTGTGCACGTTATGATTATTTATACACGCTTTATTAGTGACTTTGCACTTAACACGTAATTCATTGACTTTAATGACTGGCAAGTCAGAACTGTGGATAAAGTTATCATAGAAAGCTTGGTTAGTAAAACCTAATGCCTGCCTAAAAAACATTGTGGTTTAAAATCATTAGTGTGACTACACGTTATTAAGCTTTAGAGCGTATAATTATTCAGTTGATTAACGATAATTGTACCTTCAGACAGCAATACTCTAACCATAATTTATTCAATATCATTAATTAAAGTTATACTTCTTATAGGAGCATCATGCGCGAGGGTAAATCAACGATTTCAGATTTTGGCCTTGAGAAAAAGTGACGAAAGTGGATTTTGCTTTATTCTTCCCCTTAACCTCGTCTCCCGTAACGTACTTTCGGTTTCCTCTAAAGTTTCCAAAGAGATTTGAACTCTGGAATTCCTGCATGTTGACCGAGGTCCTTACCAACTCTGCTATGAGCGTGCCCGACACAGAAAACTCGATTACTTCATTTTATCGTACAGTTCGTTGCTTATTTTTAGTGTATATTTTATTTACTGTGTATTAATTCATTTGGTTAAATCATACATTCAATAAATAGACCATTTATTCAATAAAATGTATCTTTTAGGTAGATGGTAAATTACAAAATTAGTATGGATTAGCAGAGCAGCATTCATATTATGTAATAATAAACATTTATTTACTTATCATCAATTTGTTTACATTAAAATATGTAAATAATTGTTAACACAATTTTTCATATTTTTCCAAAATTTTCAAAAATTAAAAAAAAATTATTTGTACTGTACCAATACAGTAATTAATTTTTATTGTGATTTATTTTTTTTTACAATTTCTCCATTCGTGATTAAAGTGATTTTTTGACTCAAGGACATTCTTCACATAGTTACTGACGGAAAAGTTCAGAGAAGTGAGAGGAACGCTAATGTGTGCAGTAAAGCTAGCAATTGTTTTTCTCATGCGGATGTACTCACATACATGCTTTTAAGCACACTTTATCCCCTCTTTCTAAATTTATTTGGAAACCAAATTGTGGGTCTATTTAAAAATTCGATAGGTATATATAAAAATAATCTTTTGTACCTCAAAAATTGGGAGATTCCTACAAATCATATGAATGCCAGTTATTGTTATTTTTTCATAAGGTTACATGTTAAATATCGATTTTTTAGAATGTAACATGCATAAAATAATGGCACAGTCAAACAAGCTGCAATTTTTGTGGGTATTTTTTATGATTTTTATAATATACGGTTGCCGTTTGAAAAATATCAATCAAAAAACCTATGTGTCATAAACGTCCTGAAGGGAAATTCACTAGCACCTAATACTACCATATTAAAGAGAGCCATACTACAGGATGGTTTTTCCTAATTTTCTGAATACAATTACATTTTAGGTATTAAATACGAACGAGGAATAAGTGTGGGATTGTATGTGATAGATGTGAGCGTGACGTTACAAATGTAATCAGCGTAGGCAGTAGGAAGTTGTTCTGAAATCACCGGAAGATTCGATGAAAGCGCACACTCTTGTACTGCCCAGCCTATATGTATATATATATATATATATTTATATTTATATTGCGACACAATACAATAAATATATATATAAATAAATAAATAAAAATGGATATTTAGTNAGGGCAATAACATATATGATGTAGGCAATCAAGTAGTTGTATTATCGACGGCAGCTACAAAACCAGTGGATAATAGGTGCTTGGGTACCCAAGTATGAAGTTATACTTCTATAAAATTATATGGCAAATAGAATAATTTTGAGTGTAATTATACCTTGTATGAAACAATATTGTGTACGAAGGTGGTACAATTATCGTGGAAATGAGTATACCTACATTGATTGGGTATGATTTTAATCAATATTTAACGAGCTTACGATAATACGATAATAATCGTAAGCTCGTTAAATATTGATTAAAATCATACCCAATCAATGTAGGTATACTCATTTCCACGATAATTGTACCACCTTCGTACACAATATTGTTTCATACAAGGTATAATTACACTCAAAATTATTCTATTTGCCATATAATTTTATAGAAGTATAACTTCATACTTGGGTACCCAAGCACCTATTATCCACTGGTTTTGTAGCTGCCGTCGATAATACAACTACTTGATTGCCTACATCATATATGTTATTGCCCTTGCTAAAATTTCGTAATGAATTAAATTTTCCAAGCTCGACTAAGCCAAAAACATAGTTGTGTTTTGGGGATAACTCAACATAGAAAAAATATTATTTTTATTGTGTGGGTTCCAACGTACACCCATTGCAGGATTATTACGTATCCTATGTTGCTAAGCTCTAGCTTTCTTGTTCCTTTTTCCGTAACTACCCCTATTTCCCCAAGTATGCGAGTCATTCGTGCGGGCCCCTTGCAAAGCTCTCCTCAGACGACTCGCGGTTATTCATTCTACTAAATACTATTTACAGGGCGTAGCGATTGTCTTAAGCACACCCCAGTTATTATCAAGGTTAATGGAAAGATGTTTTCCAAAAAATTATGTAACTCGCTGTACCAACCTTTTTATAACCAACAGTAACTTCACTCGATAAGCTGGCAAGGTGTTGGCTTTTCTTTAAAAAGGAAGCCCCTGGAGGTCTAGACATCACCAGAAAAATCGACTATTTGTTTTAAAGTTCGGGTAAGTAGTATTTCGGCATTCTAAATACTCATCCCATCGAAAAAGCCCCAAAAAAAATCTTGATAGTTTTCGACGGGATTCGAACCCACGACCCCTCGAGTATCTTCGGCTAGAAGGCTAGTAGGCTAACCACTAAGTCATGGAAGCTCTCAACGTAGAGAAAATATGGAACTTCTAATTAAGAAGAAGTATAGAACAGACAAAGTGCCAATGCTTTTTTCATGATTATTAAAGAGCGAATAAGAAATCTTAAACCGTAACATCACCTTATATACTTTTTGACAATATTTGTAACAGAAATTTATAGCAATATTAGTTGCAGCTGTGAGAATTGAAATCTTTAATGGTTGTAAATTATCTTATAAACTCCCAAGTACAGAATTGAATATAAAGGTGGCTGAAAATTGCCAAAACTGTTAAAATAAACAAAATTATTCCCATATTTTCTATTAACTACCCAATTAGTTCCAGGTTTATTCTAATCATCAAGATTTTTTATGGCAGTTTTGTAATACCAAGACCCGTTCTCAGGTAAGTTGCTTTTTATACATACACTACAAAAACGAAGAGTTATTTTTAATTCTTGCATACTTTAAGAAATCAACAATCATTAAAGTTTTATCAGGGATGTTTACTTTAACTGACCTTTTTTGGAACTGTTTTGTTTTTCCACGACACAAATTTAAATATAAGCCCAATCCACTGTCACATTGTATTACATCGTTACCATACGATACCTTTTTCTCGTACGATGGACATAGTTAAAATATATCTTTGTGTCTCTTGTAGCTGTTGCTAAGGTGCCTTACTTTGATTAACTTTTTAGTTTTCTTACCTACTAATTTGCTAGGGCACCAGTTTTACTTAAACAATAAAACAAGAAAATTAAGAGTAAAGCACCTTTAGTTACAGCAAGTTGGTTTAATATACGAGGAATATGAATGTATTTTTTTTTCAACTTGCTTTTCTAACTGTATAACGAGCACCTTCTAAAACCACAAAATATAACTTTGCGTGCATCTTTACTTTCAGTATTTATTTGTTGTAAGGCAGCTTCAATAACTATAATTAATTCCGTGTATGATTTATTCACGCCTTTGTTAATCCTCTTTTTGTTTTTCCAAACTTAAGCCTAATCTACTTTTGGGCTTCATAGTATCCGTTATTGTTAAAGCAGCAGCTTTCTCACCTATTTAATTTTGTTTCTAAGATAATCTATATTATGTTGCATGCATTCTGCGTCTAGAAAATTCATTTCCTATCAACTACTACGAAACGTTCTGTAAGTTTAGTACTTAGATCACAATACTGATAGTTAGGTACGTAAAGTTATATGGGTAAATTATTTAGAGCCTTATTAAAAATACCATGTCTTATAATGAATAATTATGGATCTTTAGAGATAGGATCATAACTGAACGTTAGAAAAGAGAATTATTGAATTTTTTACCTACGGTTATTGAATATTACACCCACACAGCCATAACTAAATAGTAAATCACGAAAGTACTATATTTATAGCTGCAACATTATTCATATTCGTGCCGTCGTACAAAGAAGATATGAAGTTTAAGGGACAACCTGTGAAATTGTGAGTTATAAACTTTGACGCTGTTGTAAACCAGGTAAAGTATTTGAATCAAAATGTTGAATTACTTGCTAATTGTTCAGTATTGAGGTCCTAAGATTTAAGTTTACACGCTCGATTAAATCTACCAATCAGTCACTAGTACGTCGAGCTTCCAGACAACCAATCGCAATGCGCCGCGTCTCTTTAGTTAGTCAATAGCTTTGTAAAGTAAGCAGCGGCTTGCTCTTTAGATGTAGCTGCGCGATGTAATAGCCAGTTCGTACTCGGTCGTTGAGCAAAGTGCAAGCACCTTTGCACGAGCACACACATACGCCTCTTTTCCAAGTTTTACACTCGCACTTTAAGGATCAATTTACTGCCGTTCTTTATAACTCGATTACTCCAGTTACTTCTCGTTTCGATTGTTCCGAATCTTTACCTCAGAAAAGTAAAGTGTTTGTATCAAAATTATTAATTTGGTGTTTCTATTCAATAAATACGTTTTAGAGTGTTAAATACAAAATCAGCCTTATTTACTTAACATAGAAACACACTCCCGCTCCGATACTCAACACTAATAATATTTGTCTTTTATTCTGCCATCCATCTAATCATGGTAAAACAACCTTTTACTAGCGTTAATTGTAGATCCTAATGATTTAGATTTGAAAGTATGTGTACATTCCAAATCACTCAACTAACTAAAATCTAGGTTTTTGAAAGAGTTGTTAGAGCCTATAAATGATATGCAATACATTATTTCAGTAAACATCAAGTAGCAGTATATACAGATCTATCTCTTTCCAACAAAACATATTCCTCTACTTTATTTTGCTCCATTATTGTTTCTGATCACATGGTATGTGAAAAACAGAATACTGTAAAAGCTTTTAATTGTATGGGAACACGTTACAACGTAGAATGATTCTATTTCTGTCAATCATGCGCACAAATACCAAAATATCTTGTTAAAGAAAAAGTTAATCTTCAAGCTTGGATGCGCTTTTTTAAACATGAAAGCTTTCATGAGCTATTTCGCCAAGATAAAGTCAATTTTGTTGTAAGACATGTGTGATGATTACAGAAATTCTCATAAAACGTACAACCTGAGTTTGTTGTTATCGATAAAAATACACATATGAACTGCAGTCAGTATAAGCAGAAAATTGATAATTGAGATATAGATATTATTTTTACGTATCACACTGTATTTATTCTACTATAAGACGTTGCAGCATATAAACGTAAATGCAACAAAAAGGCAAATTTAGTCAACTAGTAAAAAAAAACGCAGTCAAAAAAAGTATGGATTGTTAAAGTAATGCTAACGATAAAATAAATAATGTTATTTAAAATCAGATTAATAATGTTGAAATTAATAAAAATGCACCCAATAGAACATATTTCTTAAAAACAAAAAGATTTATTAAGTCAAGTGTATGGGCTTCAAAAAGGAGATAAAATGTAAATACTCGGTGATTCATACATTTACTTTGAAAATAACAAAAAGTAAAAGTGAAAAGAGAAGGATCAGTGCTACTCTATTATAAAATTTTTCAAATGATGAATGACATTCTTTAAGCAAGTAGATTATAAGAACTGGGACGATCCGTACGATATATTAAACGACCTTTGATTACTTGCAGCTATACGATCAGCAGGTCATTATAGCTATAATAATGAGGTACGATCAATGTTTAAAAAGTTGCGTGAGATATGGTTTATATTCTGCAGCATGCACACTTTAAGGTCAGTATTAACATGAGCAACGACGTGTTCAGACGTAATCTAGATAAGTCTGTAGATGGTATCTAAGATTTTCTTACTATAGGATATAAAGTCACTGAAGAAAGACAGTAAAATTTAGAATATAAAAGATTGTGCAACATTGCATCATAAGATTGAGCCTAATGATGCTATAAATTTAGCATTAATTCTTTTAGTAATAACAAAATTTGTAAAAAAGTATTTATAAAATTTATACTACTTCCGTTTTGATTTTTAAACTATTTAACAAAAATTTTTTTTTTCAGCTTCAAAAAGCAACTGAAAAAATGAAGTACTTAACTAATTTAAAAATGTGGAGGTTGGTGCGCGGAGCACGCAGAGGGTCGGAGCCGTACTGGTATATATATAAATACAAATATATACAAAGTGTCCAGTACAATGAGCTAAAAGGAACTATCATTCAATTAAGAACTATAATTGTCTTATTACTATTTTTATTATATACTTGTAATTATCACATCTATTGTAACTTATCAAGTATGTAAATCGAATACGTGTAAAACTTAATAAATACAACTGAATAGAAATATAAGATGTATTAGATTAACTAAATCATAGTGGGTAGCCTGAGGGGGGACGGAGGGGGCCCGCAAGGTTATGAGGGGGGTGGACAAGGGTCTGGAAAAAAATGGTATATTATTTAATGGGTTAAAATTAGGAAGAAATATTAAGATTTCAACCTCGTTTTAAGGGGAGCTCAAAAGATATTCTAAAATTTTGAGGGGGAGAGGGGTTGAAGACTTATTTTGGTCTAAAAACACTATAATACAAGTATATACGTGTATATAAGTGTATATGTATGTATATAAACACATATACATACTTATGGTGATGTAAGACCAAACTAAATCTTTAATCCCTTCACCACCCCTCAAAATTTTGGAATATCTTTTAAGCCCCCTTTAAAACGAGGTTAAAATCTAAATATTTATTCCTTATTTTAACCCATAAAATAATTTACCATTTTTCTCCAGACCCTACTCCACCTCCCACATAATTCTGCGGCCTCACTCCATTCCCCCCTTAGGCTACCCACTATGATTCAATGATTTTAATCAATTTTATATTTATATTCAGTTGTATTTTTTAAGTTTTACACATATTCAATGTACATACTTATTAAGTTACAATAGACGTGATAATTATAAGTATATAATAAAAATAGTATTAAAACAATTTAAGGTCCTAAATTAATGATAGTTCCATTTAGTCCATTTTACTGGATACCTTTTACAGGGCACAGCGATTGTTTAAGGCACACCCAAGCTATTATCAAGCTGAATAAAAAGATATTTTTCAATAAACTATCTAACTTTCTGAACTGATGTTTTCATAACCAAAACCGACTTCACCCGATGAGCTATTCAGGTGTTGGCTTTCCTTTGAAAAGTTTTATAATAAATAAAATTATAAAATATTTATTTTTATGAAAACATTTTGGCCTTACGCTATAACTAAATCCATAAATTACATCTAACAAATCTTATTTAATATTTATTTCGTTTAAAAATTTACTTACCAACTTGATATTATGGACACATTTCAAAACTATAAAATTGAAAAATAGTATAAGGTGTACAGATTTTAAATTTGCATTATTGTTAATGGACATTGAAAATGAAACTTTAAAGTCTTTTAAAATTCTACAGCAATGGAAAACTAATGACGCTTGTAAATAAACTTATGGAAATGGTATAAAAAGCTGCCTTAACAAAGTAATTCCAACATTTCATAACGAACTTTCCTATATTTTAAGTAATAAAATTTTGAATTTTATTAAAAGAAAAAAACACACTTATTACAGCATAGATTATGCAAAATATAAAGGTAGTGCTCGCACTAATGAAAATATGAACATAAATTTTCCTACAGAAATCAAATAATATACATGAAGGATTACCACCACATGTTTTAAATTTAACAGTTGATGCAAGTGTAATGTTGATAAGAAACTTTTTTTTTTAATTTTTTAAGTTTTAAATAATTCTTGGATGGATGGCGCAGGGGGGAGCATATATATATATAAAATAATCATAATAAATCAATCACCATGGCGGCTAGACCTTCTCAGCCCCTAAAGATGACCGTACAGTCATCTACACATATATATGATGATTCGGACCAGGAAGAAGATGACGGCCATACTTTTCTCACAGCATCTGGTGCGATACCGCCACCATTGTTCGGCTTGGAAAATTGCCTTAACTCATCTGAAGACAGATCTATTCCCTCTCAGACCTCTCTCTCTGTTCTAAGCTACCTACCCCAACAGGCCGCTTTTAACAAAGTACAAAATTAATCTCTACTCTAGGTACAGCAACTTAAAAAAATATGTATATAAAAGGTTCAATCGTACTGTAAGGAAAAAGGTGTGGGTAAAGTTGAGACTGGATAGTAAAAATAAATGGATTTACATGTTGAATAATTTAATTGAAAATTGTGATACTTAAACCATCGAGCAATGTGTATATAACCAAAAAATTTTAAATGAGCTGACAAAGCACAATTGTTAAAAAAATTTTCGTACATGGTAAAAATGGAAAAGACAAAATTGAAAATAAATGATGAAGAGAAGTCAAAAATGCATTAAATTGGTCTATCAATTTTGAAATACTTAAAATCTACAGAATATCTTACACAAGATCTATTACTTACTAATTAAAAGATTACAAGAAATAACCAGTAATAGATGGCTTATACGAATTAGAGTTTTGAAAAAATAAATATTTAACGTATATCTTGTAGAAAAAGTTATAAAATTCATTTGAAGTAGTTACCACTTTATGAACTTTTGTATAAATGTGTTAAACATTTATATACATTTCAATAATCAAGTTTGATATTATTTAAATATTTATAATATTTATTAACTAGTGTACTTGTCAATACAACTAAGAAAACTCAAACTCACTATCACTAAAATAATCAATCAATAAAATAAGTTTGGCAGTTATCTCGTATAGTTTGTTGAATAATTCATCATCATTCACAAGAAATTTTATAACTTGATCAGGTGAAAAGATCTGGGACCCTGTATTCATGGTTATGACTACCTTATGATTATACATTCTAGTTACGTGCTTATTAATAATAATGGATATATTTTTATAAGCCTATAACTCTGAGAACTTCTTTGGTGGCGAGAAGGTGTTACTACCAATACGTTCAAGTGCTGTAAAATACATTTTTTGAGATAATAACTGTAAATTAGTTAAGATATTATCATGGGGTAGTAAGCAAAATACAATAAAAGGAAAGGTCACTTCAGTCTTGGATGGTTGCACGGAGATTGTATGTCCTTAAGCTTACTACATCACTGAATGCTCTCTTGAATTAAACTAACCAGCACATCAACCCGCTTATGCACTTAATCTCTCCTCTATATTTATTTTCTACAGTATTAACATCAACTGCTTTAATTATGAGTTTAAAGAATAGCTTTTTCAACTCAATTTTGCTTCCTACCTTTTTTTTAGTGTTGAGATCAAGTACTTTTAAACTAATCTTTGTTTTGGAATAGTCGAACACGATAAATCTTCAAATAAGTGCATTCTCTAGAACATGTTTTAATAATTTTTCATGCATTATTTTTTATTTTACGACGCAGTCAGAAGTAAAAGCGGTATTGGGTTATTGAACGATTTTTCAATACCCATAGTGTAGCTTTATTTGGAATCAAAATTTAAACAACAAAATGGTATCTTAATTAATTGTCATACTTAAAAAATGTATGACAGTGAGTGAAATAATGCAACACCACGTTATGTAACGTCTTTAAAACAATTTAACTACGGTAATTCATTACTTACAGCGAATTTTTATACAGACGGAAAAGATAAAGGAGCTGAAATTAATTAATAAGACTCTTGATTTTTTAGATTCCACGATACATAGATAAATAATTGAGCTAGATTGAGTAAAGACATGAAAAATTATTAATCTTTTCATTTTTGTATTGAATGTCTAATTTTATCATGAGTAGTGACCATCTTACGCCACTTGTATGTTGCATATACATGGCATATACTTGTATCTTCCATATGCATGTACCTACTGGTATGTTGCATATAGCTTTAAATAAAAGGAGGGCAATTCTCCCGAAAGAAGTATTTTCAAATCAATAAATTTTAAGGTCGCTTGGGTGATTTTTATTGAAATGATAATAATTTGTGAAATTTCGAAATTATGTAAGAAAAAATCGCTGCTATAAACTTACCAATTTAACACATACATGGGATTTATTACTAAAACAACTAGAACTCCAAAAGTAAATAATAAATCTACTAATACGAACTGTATTTTTACAATTGTTCATAAGTAATTTTCTAGGCCAATAAAACTCTGGAATTTAAATATGTGATTGAAATATTTAATTATCATGGAAATGAGCAAAGAATATTCATCATAGTCCATAGAACCTTCAAGGGCCCCTCACATAGTAAGAAACCAACCGCCCAAGCCACCTTAAGCACAAAAAAGGAGTATCTTTTAATACATTCTTAATCCTACAGAGAATGATAACTAAGTATTTTAATAATATCAAGCAGATAGCAGAAGCTATTATGTTAAATGTAGCTAATGACTCATACTTTTCTTTGCTGATACTAGCAAATTCGATGGCTCATATCAAGAACCAAAACAATTAAATCAAAAGTTTAAGAGCAATGTCGGTATACGACAGTATTAAATCTTTAGTCAGTTCAGGACTAGTATAAGACTGAGCTAAGTCAAATTCACAAGCTTCTATGTATGGTGTACGAAGTTGTCGGAGATGTCAGCTAGTAGAAGGTCAGTTTGAAGATACAAGTTGTAATATTCACAAAAAATTTTAATTTAAAATGTAGACCACACATTTTCAACAAAGTTGGTAATCTGAATCTGAAATATTGCTATCCGTTAACATTTTATGAAAAACACTCTTGTAGAATATATACTTCAAGAAAATCACTGTAGTAAAATCTAGATGCTTTCAATGTGATAGTAGTAACAGAACTATTTTCCAGACGGGCTTATGGATATATGTCATACATATTTTAACGCAACTGGGGTCAGAAAGCGCACAAAATTTAAAATTCGGAAATTTGAAAATAATTTGAAACTTATATGCATAAAAATATTGTGCATAACTTATACACTTACTACTACAATTCAAGTATTGTTGATAATTTTCTCAAACGTATAAAAGAGATGTCACTCCATTCTGTAAACAGATATTATAAATGCATGTTGCAACCAGTTTTTTATTTAATATTTAACAATACCAACAAGTAGCAAGAAGGAAAAGGGTACTAAATGAGAGAAGACCCCTCTTCTTCAGAGGGAAGACAAAGACAAAAAAAGAATCGCTATTTTCGTTGGTAAAAAAATATACGGCCAATACATTCTCCAGTAACTAAAAACCTTGTCCAGAGAATAAATATTACAAAAGAATGTAGTGGTTCGCTATCATGGATTTTGTAATAGATATACAAGGGTTTTACGACTCTCACAGTAACTTTATACCAAAAGAAGTTGCAGTGGTATCGATACAAGCAAATGTCATAGGCCATTGGTTAATTAAACCACCCCGCCCACTCAACAATTTACCTTATGGTGTAAAGAAGTATAATAATTACCATACGCTAGAAGTTTACGGTATAGAGTGGTTTGATGGAGATATCACAATAAATTATTTAAAATATTTTTTTATCACACTTTCTTTCAATTTACATGTATGGTAATGATGAAGCCAAATTCATAAATTTAATACTAGCACGCAAGGTTCATGACTTACAAAAATTCGTACCTCATTCAAAATTCATGAAAATAAAAAAAAACTGGTTTGCCAATTTGTCTAACGCATGGGCAAACAGATTTCGAAGATAGGCAGTTATTTCGTGCACTGAATATAGCATGCATATTAAAAGAATGCGTCATCAAGACTTGATCGCTAAAAAAAGCATCGTCGCAAGATAGTGATGTATATTATAACGCCTTCCAGAATCTTCAACGTCTAAGTCCACTACCACTTTTGCCGGAGGTCCAGACGGTGTGGATAGCATCAGTAATAATAAAAATAATGAAACAAATATTTTTTACTGTACATTTTCGAAAAAAGTTATAACAAAATAAAGCCGTTTAGCTAATTTTGTTGTTTTTTTTCGTACCCTAAACAAAAATTTATTTTAAAAATACTGTTTACTTACTTATATTAGTAACTAGCAGCCCCCCGTCTCGGCTTCGCCCGAGACTTACTAAATAAAACACCGTAGTGTATTGACATGTAATGTGAAACGTTTTCAGTTAGAAATTTTACACATATTCCTGACACAAAGAAAAAAAATCAGAACAAAAATCTTCTTATTAAAAACATATTTTTTCGGAATCCATATAGTTTATTTGGTCAAATAATAAGGTGTAAGAATTCAAAAAAATAATTATGCTGAAAAGTACCATGCGTTCTTTATGCCATAAAATAATTGGTGGCCATAAGAAGCCGTTGATTTACAGTTTCTCCCGTGTAATTCACGAAAAGGGCTATTTTTTAAAGCTGTTAAGATTTTAAATCCCCAAAAAATTTTTATTCAAAAAAATTTTTTTCTCATATCTCACAACTTTTTTACCAGAGCAACAAAGTCCTGGACCTTACACCCTACATTTTTATTGCCACAAAAACACAAATACATTTTCTACTTATTTAAAAATCTGAAGTAGGATTTCTAAATATTTCAGAGATTGCTGTGAGGGTACAATGAAAAGCTGATCTCTCACGTAATGGACTCTTTATTTATCAATTTTGACGCTGCTGTTTCAATCTCGATAAATTTTCTGCGTCTGTTTTTTGACGCCTAAGTAAAATTGTATTTATTAGATACATTTTTTAAGATAAAGTTTTTCTTCCAATTTACCTTCTTGCGACTTTTGGCATGCTTAAAATTTTTGTGACCCCTAAGGGCTGTTTTCTGTCAACGTTGTTAAGTTCTAATATATTTGTTGGCAAGGTAGTTCGACGTCCGATGGCCCTAAAAAAGACCGGCGAGCTTCTTAAGTTAACTCTTTCTTGACTGCAGTTAACAGCCATTGTGACTGCCTGGATACCTCAGGGTGATCTTCTCTGGCTTGCTGTTGAAAATCCAGACTGATCGGGAGAAAAATTACAAAGTCCGAAGCTTTGGGGCTAGTTGTAGTGCTGTTTCCCAACGTCTCCCGGTATAACGTCGAAGACGTTGGTGTCTAAAGCACCTCTTTTATTTGCAGATTCAGTTGTTTTGGTGATCTTAGATGGGGAGATTGGTTAGTGATACTTGTGCACCTTTTTTATTTTGCAGATTCAGTTGTTTTGGTGATCTTAGATGGGGAGATTGGTTAGTGATACTTGTCCAGTGGAGGCTGTCCCGTTGGCTCAAGTTTTTTTTCCTTCATAGCTGTTATAGGTTTGCCCAGCACAGACCTTGGAGAGGATCAGCGATTCCTGGTTGAATGCTTAGAGTTGAAAGGGTAATATAGGGTCGTCGGTCACCGGGTTTTCCAGCCTTGGTAAGAACAACTCCGCAGGTGACGTCTGCTAGTGAATGGCTGACTTTGTTTAATAGTGCCCGTCTTTAGTTAATATAGTCTTTTAGTCGACGAATCGCTTTCGGAAATGGTAGTAAAAATGTTTTTGTTGGCAAGGTAGTTTACACTTAGGTGGCCCCTAAAAAGAACCGATGAAATTGATGGTTAAGTAGGGAACATAAATAATTACAATCGTTCTAAAAAGAGCCAGTGGTGAAACTTCCAGGCTATTCTTTATCACTATTCCTGATGATGAAGAGCTGACTACGGGTAGCTTGATTATCACTCTGGGAGTCTCGATGTACGGAGACTGTGATGGAGGGAGGTACGCCGCTGACCAAAGAATATCTCGTCTTCGGGTCGTTCCCCGGATAACCAACCGCTCATCGTTAGACGGGAATATGTGGGTAAGCGCGTTGGGGACGCGACGACTAAGAAGGTAGCCGTTGTGGCTGCCCGTTGCCTTTCAGAGCTGTTTTCCCTGGCTTACATTTGTAGCCAAAAATTCTCTGACTGCAACAGGCGGGATGGTGGGACTGCCACACAACTCTGAAGAGTTGGTGCAGATTGTGCTCTGGCTAGATATAGGGAAACTCTTGCAGCTCGTTGAACTGCCGAAGCACGACTGCATCACTATTGAAACGCTCCGGCGTATTATAACCACACTTGTTTAATTCTGTTGCAGGTAGCCTCAATTTTATGTCGACGCCACCTAGCGGATTTTACTGAATTAAAGTGAAAAGCTGGCGTATTTTAGCAAAACTTTGAGCTCATTTATTGCTATTGTTATTAAATTTTTTAAGATAAAAACTATACTCAAACCATCTAGGAAGTATCATGAATCAGTGTGCAAAATTTCAGCAAAATCGGTTCAGTAGTTTTCGCGGTTAGCGATTACAACGGTTTTCGCGACTTTGCTTTATATATTTGTAAGATAGTAACAAATATAAAAAAATAATAATAATAATGATGATAACAATATGCAAGTCCTAACGAGCTCGAATTGAATCAACGCAATTCAGGACTTGCATCTTCGAAAATTCGTTGCTGCATGCTCGTTTCATTTACCCTAGGGATTAGCTGAGAAAAGAAGATAGTGATGTTTGACGTGTACGCCGAGACAAATTAGTTGACGTTTACGCATCGAGCTAACCTATGTGTGGATTTATACCTATAAATGGGAGTGTACATATCCGCGTAAGTATTAGCTACAGCACTGCAGCGACGCAGCCGCCGCCACCTAGTAGGTATACTTTTTTAAAAAAGCATTGAAGTATTTAATTTAAAAAATGGAGACAAAACATTAATTGACTGCTCGTGCGAGTGTGTTTTAAACGTTCTCAAAGGTGCTGCTTCTCTGAAAAACAGTCAAAATAAAGTTTTAAAAAGTTGAAAAGGATTTTAAGACAATTGATTGCCAAAAGTAGAGGTAACCATTCGTGGAAAAAAAAGGAAAATCATTGTTCAAAAAGGTGATGGTTTTTGACCGTTAATATTGCAACCTGTTTTAAGGAAAATATTATTAAAAATATTGTAAAAAATAATAAAATACAAAGAGAAAAAAACTCTGGAGACCAGCTCGAAAGAATAAGAAGAAAAAGTACGACCATAGGCACAAACCCCGGTCTTTTTACCCTTACAACCGCAAAAAATTTTTTCACGCACCGTGTTTTACAAACCACGCAGACAGTCAAGGATAAATTGAATCGGTTAGACGACCTTATGAAAAAAATTATAGACTCAAATTCGTATGGTAATGAATTTGAATACAAATTTGATAAATTAAAGGAATACTTAAGAGTTTTACACAGATATTTATATTTTATAGATGAAAAACATGAGCCAATACAAATTGCAGAAAACAAGTTTGAAAATATGACTACTACAGATGATTATGAAATGAACGATAAATCGACTATCAGTACTGTACCTAAAGTGCACTAAAAAAAATGTAAAATGCTTTTAAAACGTTTGAAAGGATGCAAAATAATATTTAGTAGGATGGTGCAGGTACAGTAGTTTATAAACGTAAAAAAATCAAAGGATCGAATATTATCGATTTAATAAATGACGCAGCAAGGCAAAGAAAAAAACGTTAAATCAGTGGGTAGAAAAACATTTGCTAGAGTACTTTAAGAGATAAACACTCCTCAAGAACTCTGAAGGAACGCCGACCTCTTAAAAATCGTGAACCATGACAGTTCCAGTTTACTGTTGGATGGGATCAGTAGGATAAAGTCGCTCAGTGAAGACGAAGAAACATTTAAAAACGAGAGTTTTTCATCACTTTTGGAAAAAACTGTACACCATAACAGATTTCATGATAATAAGCATGTAGTACAATCATCTACCCCATAATCAAGCCATGTTAAAAATTGGCTACAATATTAATAAATAATAAATACGTTAGAGGAACAATATTTTAATCCACGCCACAAAGTAGCATTTTCTGGTTTATGCCATTTAATAAGAAATAATATAAACAAAATATCTTCCAAAAAAATCAAAAAGTGGCTGCGAAAACGTAATGCTTATACTTTACAAAAAACTATTCGACGAAAGTTTCTACGGTTGCTTTACGATGTTAACCGTGATTACAATAATACCCTCCACTTTACGACTGAGTTAGCACCAAGCAGTGTAACAATATATAATGCACACATAGCAAGACAAAATTTAATCAATCCGAGACTACCTCGAACGAAGCAACGTTACAGTCAAAGTAAAGATAAGTATCAAGTAGGTAATTATGTATGCATAAGCCATGATAAAAATGTGTTTAAAAAAAGTGCAGTAAGAACCTGGAGTAAAGAGATATTTAAAATTACTCGAATTTCGATAAGACAAAATTTACATGTGTATGAGCTTAACGATTTCGATGGTGAAAAAATTAAGGGTTTTTTTTACTCTCAAGAAACAATAACCCTGTCAACAAAGAGCGTATCAGCGAGCAGAAACATAAAATTAACAAGATCTTGAAAATCAGAGAAAAAGAAAAAAACAAACAACACTTTGCTAGTTAGGTAGGATACCCCAAAAAATTTAACTCGTGGCTAAATTCAAGAGATTTGAAACCAATGCACCATAACGAATTTACGATAACTCTACGTAGCAATAGTAGTATAAAATTTTTTCCGAACAACACTACAACAAATTTTTCTACTTAGTTACCGAAAGAAATCGAGCTAAGCGGTAAATAGGAGGTTAGAATTTCCGAGATTCACGTACCATTCACTACTTCACATATTCGTTGAGAGGAGGCAGTGATAAGCGAACCAGGTGGAGAAAAAGAATGTTATAGTCAGCACGCCACCTACGACTCTGTACATAGTTGATGCGAGGAAATAAATAGAAAATGGTTGAAAAAGCATCATAAAGATTAGAAATGTTAGCAGCTAACTTATGATCATCGAAGTAGACTTGTATTTAATGGTTTTTCAATAACAGGACCAGGACGTACAAAAATATGTAGAAAAACTCCGGTTCTATCCACTATAGTGAAACGTGTTATTGGGTTTGAGGAAGGGTTGACAGAGATTGAACGCACCAATGCCGAAATAAGAGGGGATTACAGGCTATTGTTTCACGGTAAATAACCAGCAAGCTTTTCAAGAGCGGTACCCGATCAATTTTTTATCCATTCTTATATGTGTAAATCAAGCATTGTTGATGATGCATTGGCACCCTTGTTGAAGATAGTAGATTGAGCCGCTTAGAAAATTCATTTTGGAAGCACAATTTTTAAGAGATATACGCCGCCAGCCTACATATTACTTCTTAATAATAAAGTTTATACGTTTGATATAGATATAAAACATATATTTGGTAAACCAATATGATTTGAATTCGGGATATTGACCGTGGTGTTACGTTTAAGAAAAGTTTTCTTTCAAGCGAGGCTTTAAAAAATGGTTTTTCACGAGGGACCTTACACACAGAACAGGGGAGGAAGAGGAAGCACGTGTTTGTAAGATCGTATAAATAGAGAGGGCACGGATTAGGCTCTTTTTCCACTGGACTATTTCAGAGTGCTATGTCTTACATAGTTAGAGGTACTCGTGCTGTTAAAAAAAAAGCATTAGAAGAGGAAATAAATTTAATTAACGATGTTAGAGAAGGTAATATTCCGTTCTAAGAAGCATTCAAAAATCGCACGAACGAATCTGGTAAAAATTTAAAACGTAAATCTACAAAGAAAATGTAAAGCTGATGAAAGGATGAAGATATAATGCTTTACCATATAAAAGAAGAGCACAGTCTAAGCGTAGAAGTGGTGGTGTAAGCGTCTCGTTAAAAAACGTGAAAAAAAAGAAAAAATTTTATCGAGAGTAGCTAAGCGAAAAATAGTTGCGCGTGAAAAAAATTACAAAAAATAGTAAGAAAAAGAAAAAACCAAATAAAGAAGTAAAAAAAGTTCCGAGCAAAACAAAGAAAAAGGTGATAAAAAAAAAAAAATTAAATCCTATAGATATTTTGCATGATCATGTCTTGCCTACATAGTCATACGGACCCTTCTTTGGAGAGCGAATTGGATTAATTTTCTGTTCCTCTCACGCAGACAGCATTAGGAACTAACCGATGGGTGCATTACAAACCTGTTTAGTTGTTACGCAACGAAATTCTCATAAAATTCGTTGTCAGTTCTCAAAACGAGGATTACACTGACTTGGCCCATACTATGCGTAGAGTGAATGTCAAATTCACAACTTATGAAAAGGATGGTGATGCGCTTGATGCTTCAGTTAACAATTTTTTACACTCGATAATTAACCAGGTTGACGTATATTTTAATTAAAAACTCGTGACTTCTCCAAATAATGCTTACCTATACAGAGTGTACATTTAAACTCTTTTAAATTACAGCCCTGCTGCAAAATCATCGCATTTGTTAACAAATCTGTGGGAAACAGATGTCGTTGTTGAAATGGACGAATTACCCGGCTCGAAAAAAAATTTAGCTCTTACCAAGCGTCAAGAATATGTAAAAAACGGAAAGACCGTAGACTTACAAGTTATTTACACCCTGACGAATTCAATCAGGATGAATTATTATTAGATGGCATCGAAGTTCGTTTACGTCTTGTACGCTCAAAAAATATTTTTGTCTCATGGATGCTTCAGCGGAAAATTATTTTGTCAGTATTACCGAGGCTACGCTTCTCATTCAGCAAGTGAAAGTGAGCCGTGCAGTTTTTATTGCGCACGCAAAAACTCTAGCAAACACTACAGCAAAATATCCAATTAGGCGCATCGAAGTGAAATCTTTTACCCTACATAGCGGTATAAGCGGTGACTGTTTAGATAATGTTATCCTTGGACAATTTCTGGAAAGAATCATTTTAGGTTTTGTTGACAACAAAGCTCTCAATCAGAATCGAAAGATGAATCCTTTAAACTTTGAAAATTATCCTATAAATTTTTTGTCGTTGTACGTTAACGGTGTACGGGCCCCTAGTAAGCTGCTACAACTGAATTTCAAAGGAAGCACACCTATGTACATGGAAGCATATCATACCTCATTTTTTGGCACCAGGATCTACTACATGAATGAGGGAAATAGTATTCACAGAAAAGACTTTCCCAATGGGTATTGTCTGTTAGCATTTGATCTTACGCCCGATCTCTCATCACATTATGTAGGTCATTGGAATTTAGTTAAGAATGGTACAGCATGAATTGAAGTACACTTCAAGATAGCTCTTACAAAAACTATAAATTGCATTTTGTATGCTAAATTTGACAACATATTAGAAATAAACTCAAATCGTCAAGTAGTTGTGGGTTTCAACTCATAAAAATTTACACATCATTTATTATGGACTCGTTGCAACTGCATCGAGTTCTTTATAATATACATGCAGCAACAGCTGCAATATTCTCTGTGGATCAGTTACCTTTTTGTTTGGGTGAAACCGTACGCTCCTACAGTTAACACAAATACAAGTTCTTAACCAGGCTCACATTGGATAGCTATATATGTCGAAATTGAAGGTCGTGGAGTTTACTTTGACAGCTATGGTCTGCCTCCAATGGTATCACATCATATTAATCGACTCAAAAGAAACCGCGATACTTGCCATTGGAATGTCGTCAGCTTCGAATTATTAA
The DNA here is from genome assembly GCF_000648655.2 of Copidosoma floridanum. The sequence goes on from NW_019379631.1 coordinate 274,138, forward strand.
TTTCTTTGTTTGCGGGAATCACTATATTGATTTTCTATTTTTCATGTGCAACAATTATTTTTTAGGCATATTTTGTTCTTTTATTTTATCAGTCACCTTTAGCAACGATAAAATAGCTGTAATCTTTTTTAATCATATCTCTAAGAGTAAGAGTTCTAAAAATAATCTCATTGTAAGCAATATATGTACTCAAACTAGCAAGCGTAAGTGTAATCATAGAATAGCACATATTTAAAATTCATATGCCCTTATATGTAAGCTTACAGTATCTGTTTTTTATACAATATTTGTATTCAATGAATTTTTAATGGTTTTTTTTTTTTTTTTTTAAACTTAGCTCACCGTTCACTTCTTTTACCTTAATAGTAATTTTAAATTTTTACCGTACTTGAATTTCCCTTGGACAGCTTGAGAAAGAACTGTAGAAGATTTATGTAAGGAAAAAGTATAAGGTAATAAAAGATGCAGTTACATCAAGGACTATGTATATATTTGAAAAAAATTTTATTTAATTAATTTAATACATCTTATAAAATTAATTGCTTGATTAAATAATTCCATTAAAAAGTGTTTCTTGTTATATTTCTAATCAACATATAACCTAAGTATTACAATCATATAAATGATTCAACCATAATAACAATTACAGGAGTTATTCAATTTAGCGAAAATATTCGTATCGCTTATCACATTTTACTCAACGATGTAAAAAATTTCAAAAATAGATATGTGTTTTACTCTCTGATATCGTTTTGACACATAGTAGCATTTGAAGTAAACATTTTTTAAATGATTAAAGTGTCCTGCAAAATCAACATGAAACAAAATGAATGTAATTTTTCTAATTTTGTGTAAGAGATTGTACAATACTCTGTACGCTAAATTTTTTTTTTTTTTTTTTTTTTTTTTTATCAGAGAAAGAAATAGCAAATGCCATGATAATGGTTACAAATCTTTATAACAATCTGTAAAACGAATACAATCAGAGATTCTACAAAACTTTTCAGTACAATCACACTTTACCTCTATACAATGTTCACGAATTAACCTCATAAGATCTGAAAACAGACAAATGTTATTTTTAATAATATAAGACGTCCAATGACAGTTAGTTAATAATAAAAATAACGCCCAATTGTGGTACTATCAAATTTTGTATTTATTAAAAAACAAAACGACGCTTCGGCCGTTTGGACAATGTCCCGGCCCTCATTAGGTACAAAAATCTATGAGTAATAAAAATTCTTTACAATACAAATTTTTATAAATACAATAAACGCAAATTAAGTAAAGTGTATAATATACCTCTGACTCTTACGAAGGAAATCTAAAATCGTAATGTAGTCAGAGTTTCAAGTTTTGTTGCTTTTATACCCTACACATACACGAATGACACAATAAACGCACATAATAAAATTGAGTAAGAATCGCAAGCAGTTCCTTGTGAGACATACGTAAACAGATCATGTTTTCCTAATACCATAAATGAAAGGGGCCCTCAAATCATGTACATCGAGTTAGCCTCCTTTCTTAATTGACTTAAGGAGAGACTTGTAACAATTTTTCAATTTTTCTGTATCTTGTTGTCTATTAATATTATTATTGAAACAATGTAAATTTAACATTTCGGAAAACTTGCACTTTTTATAATTTTGTTCCGTGTCTAGAATTTTTATTTTATCAGAATTGAAGGTGTGTGTAAATTCAATACTATTTTGTGATAGTACAGATGTATCCTTTTTTTCCTCTATGTCTCTTTTATGTTCTGCCATTCTAAATTTAAAATTTTCTTAATTTTTTTTTAATAAAGACAAAATTTGACAGTACCACCATTGGACGTTATTTTAATTATCAACCAACTGTCATTCGACGACTAATATTATTATTTGTAGACGGTGGTGGAAGCTGTACGTTCTTTATATTAACATCGACATCTACACTGTGGAGAACACCAGATTGCAACAACTACTAACCATCTTTACCAGTAGGAAGTTTGAATCGCTTTCAAGGGTGCTTGACTCCATACGTGCATGCTTCAGTAAAAATGTAAGTTTCAATTTTTCTTAGCTTAGTTGTGTTCAGAAGGAATTGAAAAGCGGTGAATTAAAGCGAAAATTTTCAATTAAATGTAGAACTTATGACGTTTTTTTGAGACATATCACACCAATGCACCAATAAACTGAATCTTGTTACCTTTTTTAGTTTCCGATCAAACATGAAACATAAATCAGCTAATTCTAAATTACATAAATTAACTTTAAATAATGAAATTTCGGACTCGTACACAAAAACTAATTTTTTAAGAAATGAAATAGAATTAATTAAAGAAAAAATATTAAGTCATGGCTGTGAATCTTATACGATAAATTTATTGATTGATTATTACGAATTAAAATTGAATAGCATTTTTCGCGAATATTGGTATAAGCTAGAAAAAAAGTTCAATGCCCTTTTTCTCACATGAAGAATCCGAGCGCGAAGATATATACGATACACTTCCAACTACAAGTGTCAGTGACCCTGGGCCAGTTCAGTGCCTTGCATTTGTCAATAATGAAGGCATAAGTGAAATAAAAGAAAACTGGCTATGTAACCTTTCTAACACACAGCTACCGGATTGTGTCTCAAGCATATTATAACTGGGCGATAAATTTAATTTTTTTCCTAATGTTAATAAATGTTATTATTTTCAACTTTTCAAGAATGTTGAACATTCATTAAAAAATTCGGGAGAATTTGAGACTGTCAGAAAAAACTACTTAACATTATTGGTAAGTAACAATAGACATAATGGACCAACTCTTCTTTCTTTAAATGATGGAATTCTCCAAGACACTTTAAAGCAAACACGAGTATTTCTTAAATATAATAAACACATTTTAATTACTAAAGCAGACAAAGGTAATATCACTGTTGTCATTGACAAAGAAACTTATATTAATAAAGTAGAAGAATTATTAAGGGAGGATAAATATTATTTACAGCTAGAAAATAATCCTTTAAAGCAATTAATTTAAAATACAAAAAATTTAGTAAGCAAGTGGGATTAATACGGTATTTTTGATGAAATAAATAAGTGTGATAAAGCTATTCATAAAAAAGACTTATCTAAATGCTACGAACTAATAAAAAGACACAAAAAAGACTTTCCTATCCGTATCATTGTTTCGACACTGAATGTACCTACTTATATTTTTTCAAAATTTCTTTCTAATTTTTTGATTAAGAATATTCAAATAATCAATCAATTTGATACAATATTCCGCTGGCGAAATCACATGTAAAAAGTAGTTATGAGTTGAAAAATTAAATAAAAGATATCATTTCACCTGTTTACACTCTTATTAGTCTAGATGTTGTTAGTTTATTAACTAATACTAGTGAAACCTTAATCATAAATGCAATAAGACATTTTTAGAAATTCTTGAATGGTAAAATCAATATTTCTCTCAATGAATTTTACACAGGTGTATCTTTAATTTTAAATTTGACTTTTTTCCATTTTAATAACAAATTTTCTAAACAAGATTTAAGCTCTCCAATGGGCAGTCCCTGTAGTCCAGTACTGTGTGATGTTGTAATGCGTCTGCTTGAAATTTCATGCTTCGAAAAGTTATGTTTTGAAGTTCCACTGTATGTGCGGTATGCGGATGATATTATCAAATGAGTGCCTATTAAATATATTAACTATACTAAAAACATTTTTAATAGCTGTTGTCCAGAATTACAATTCACTGTTGAGACATGCATCAACAACAGCATTAGTTTCTTAGATTTAAAAATTATCATTCAACAAAATAACACAGTTCTAACTAATTGGTACCAAAAACCCACACATTCAGGCCGTTACTTGAATTTTCTCTCTCACCATCCAATACAACATAAAATGGGTATTATTTACACATTAGTAGACTTTTCCATTAAGTTAGCAGACACTCAATTTCATAACGATGATTTAAAATTAATCAATAAAATTTTACTAGCTAACAACTATCCTCAAAGATTTATTGATAAATTTTTAAACAAAAGAATAATTACCTTAAAAAACATGAACATGATTGACATTTGCAATAGAAACAATAATAATTATAAACTCATCCTATCATTACCGTATATTCCCCACTTGCACGGTCCTATTAAATAATTTTGTAAGAAGCTTCACATTGATCTTGTATACAGTTTAAACAATAAATTGAATTCGATCTTTTCGCTTAAAAAAGATGTAACCGAGCCACTCGATGAAAATAATGTCGTTTACCACATGCCATGAACGAATTTCTGTTGCTGTTATGTCGGTCAAACATCGACAGCTTTAAAATTAAAAATGGCAGAACATAAAAGAGACATAGAGAGAAAAAGGATACATTTGTACTATCACAAAATAGCATTGAATTTACACACAACTTTAATTCTGATAAAATAAAAATTTTAGACACGGAACAAAATTATAAAAAGTGCAAGTTTTCCGAAATGTTAAATTTACATTGTTTCAATAATAATATTAATAGACAACAAGATACAGAAAAATTGAAAAATTGTTACAAGTCTCTCCTTAAGTCAATTAAGAAAGGAGGCTAACTCGATGTACATGATTTGAGGGCCCCTTTCATTTATGGTATTAGGAAAACATGATCTGTTTACGTATGTCTCACAAGGAACTGCTTGCGATTCTTACTCAATTTTATTATGTGCGTTTATTGTGTCATTTGTGTATGTGTAGGGTATAAAAGCAACAAAACTTGAAACTCTGACTACATTACGATTTTACATTCCCTTCGTAAGAGTCAGAGGTATATTATACACTTTACTTAATTTGCGTTTATTGTATTTATCAAAATTTGTATTGTAAAGAATTTTTATTACTCATAGATTTTTGTACCTGATGAGGGCCGGGACATTGTCCAAACGGCCGAAACGTCACTTTGTTTTTTAATAAATACAAAATTTGATAGTACCACTATTGGACGGTATTTTAATCAAATGTTATTTTTCTTTAATACTACTAGTCAGAATAAATAGTATGTAATTTTTATTCATGGGTATATTTGACGAACATCACAGCCTCTACTAATCCATTGATTATAATCAAGTATTTTTAAAACGTGTCCAGCTCGACATTTACTAATTACCATTTTATTGTCGTCGTGTTCAGTTCGTGTATAGTACTTATTGTTAAATTTAATTTCCGATATATGCTTTGTGTCTATTAAAAATAAAATCTGCTTTAATGTAAGTGTGTGAAACAGTCGTTTTGTTAGCATACTTCCATTATACTCATTTTTTTTTACGGTTTTCTAAATTACGCACGAATTTTATACAACTGAACGTTCTAAAATAAACATATAATTCTACATTGGTAAATGTTATGAATAAAACTTTTTAAATTGAAAAGCTGACTATACAATTTGTTATAAGCATCTTTTTTATTTTCACTTTTAAGTTTAATTAATGTGTGTAACAACGTGCGACAAGCTAAACCTTCGAATGTCGTTTTATATTCTGGATTTCTGGATAGTAAGCACATGTTAGTATGTGACAGTGATTTATACAGTTACACACCTCCGCACCACAGACATATTTGATAGCTTGAATCGTATCTAAAGAATAAAAAAAGAAGAAAAAAAACAAGAAACTTTTTTTATTTTTTTTTATAACCAAAAGGATATGATAAGCTTTTTTTGATAAATCGTCACTTTTTCAAAACTATTTTGCAGATTTTATCCTCAATATGTGTCACAACCTTATTTGTGTTGTGAGATTCGTTATTAAATTTCTTACTGGCCTTAAAAGATATTGAATCAAATTTAATTTTAAAAGAGTTTTCATAATTAAAGCGAATACCTTTAACCTCACAAGTCCCGTATGATTTACTAGATCAAGACTGGACGCAGTAACCGTAAAATTTTGGTCCCCTAAAACAAACTTTTAAATAAAAGATCCTTACACATGCTCCTCCAACTCATCCCTAAAAACAATTCTGTGGGTGGTAGATACTCATTAGGATCACCAGTACTGATAAATATTGTAGAGTCTGTATCGGAATTTAATACTCTCCTATCTAGTTTTTTTGTAATACTGTATAATTTTAACCGTGCTTGAGCTGTTGTATATGCAGAAATCACTACGTTTATACAAGGTGAAGATAGTGATGCCTCTTCCTTATAACGTCGTGTAACGTACGTGGTATTGTCATTAGCAGGTAGACAATATTCAACGAAAAGTTCTTCACTACACAGTAGTTTAAGTTAGCTATTATATTCTTTAACTATACCTGTCTAAGGTAAATTTACTCTCTGAACAAATTTACCCTAAAACGAATTTCAACATAACTTATCGACAGACCTTAGCCCTGGATTTTTTTTAAATTTGTTAACATCTAATCTAATCCCTTCTTTTTCCTCATAATGTTTAATATTTTTTTTTTATCCTCCTCCTTTTGTATATTCCTCGGCCCCACTTGCTTCTTGTTTTTTTTTTTTTAAAGTGTCAATGTATTTTGAAAATAATCTGCCACTATGCGATACAGCATCGTATCGAGCAATTTCATACTGCCAAATAACATTTATTTTAATGATCCTGTAACCACACTCTATAGATTTTTTTATTTCATCCGACACTTATCTACCCACCAAAGCTCGCGCATTAACCTTATCGCGAGGGCATTCATCATCATTCACTTCTTCCATACATGTCCTAGATAAACCGAAAAGTAATCTACCATGTATTTTTGTGTGGATTACTAGGTGAATAAACTTTGCGGCGGTTAAATTACGCACTTTACTAAACCTTTAACGTTGTTAGTGAAATTTCCATAATTTTTCCGTATTAAAATAAAACAATTGTCTCCTGTGTAAATCGTAGTATGACTTAAAGGGATTTTCCCAGTCTCACATATAAAGGGGTACAAGGAGCATACATCCAAATAACTTATTTTTTCAGAATTTTTAGCGTCGTACCGAGGGACTATATTACTTGTACGGCCTCCGTAAAAAGCATCTCGCGGGTTCAAAATAATATCTCGAGCAATAGGGCGATCTCTCATGTAATTTTGAAACTCTAAATTTTTCGATGAACTTTGATCAAAATCATGTTCCCTCATCTTAATTATATTATATCTGTATTATTATATTTTTGAAATTTTTTTAAAAGTATTTTCATAACTTTCTGTTAATGATTTATTGTTATTTAATTTTTTGAATCGATCATCAGAACAGCAGCGAAGGCACCCATGGAAATAACGACCGTCAAATTGAAAAACTGTTCCTTTAACGTTTATACCCTGTCTTTTTAAATAATTATCAACAAGCAATCCTTTTTTTAAACGATGTTCTCGTGATTGTCCTGCTTGAATAATCTATGTTTTTCTCATTTTTTCCTCCCACAGAAGCAAATAGGAACATTTTTTAGAAAATGGGCCCGCGCGAGTATGTCCTATTGTAGGTATGATACCATTTTTTTGTTTGTTGAAAAATTTTTCCTATATAATACCGAACACGCGCTAGTTATAGTGATGTTTTCGGCAAAAAGATCTACTTTTTCGACTTGAATAAAGATTTTTCTAAAAGCTGTACGAGCTTGACGTAGTATTTTTACGTCTTGCACGCAATGATCAATCAATTCTTTATGTCGAATTCTACATTCTCTTCCCTCGTAACCTCTGAGTACCATTTTAAAAATTCTTTGCATTCCTTAACATTCATTGAATTCGGTGCATAAAATTCGATGGGAGGATATGCACCCTTGTAATGAAAGTTTTCTTTTGTTGTAAACAGGTGCAAAAAATATCTTTTTCTTATGTTCCCACTTGAATTGAATGTTTTAAGAAAGTTTGCTAATCACATAGGTAAATAGTTTAAACAATCTATAAATATTGTTTACCTAACAGATGTACGGATAATATTTCGACCTTTAAGAATAACATCGGGTTTTATTTTATTATTATTATTATTTTTTTTTTTATTATCAACTAGAGATTTTAATATGAATTGTGCATTATGCGCTATACAACAAGGAAGAAAAAGTTTTACTTTCAAACCTAACAACGACGTCAACAAATTTTTTCAAACACTTCTCTCCCTTAAAAATAAGTTTTTGAATTCCGCAAAATGGGCAAAATAAGTTTTTATTTTCCTCTTCTACATACAATTCATTGATACATACATCGCAACGTATTTAAATAAAGCAGAGAATCGGTATATGTAAGCGAATAGTATCAGAACCGTGTAAGATTTCATTCTGTCTTGTTTCAAAATCATAAAAAATGAAACAATTTTTTTAGAAATTTTTGTTTCTTTTTTTTCTCTGGAATTAGTTGCTCACTACAAAGAGTGTTACACTAACGTACACTTTTATATTTTTTGCAGTATTTTTTCCCGCATTCATGTTTATCTTTAGCTAAGTTTATAACTTTGTCACATATCTTACAAATTTTAATTATATTGCATATACTGTCTCTCACCTTTTTATAATTTTTTGTTCGAGCAAATGATCATATTCTTCTATGGTTATTATAACATAGATCCCCGTAAAATTCTCTCCTACAATCCATACACGATTTTTTACCATATCCCCATGGTAATACCATTGTACATTTTGGCTTATGACATGTTATTACCGATTTACAAATTTGCTTACCATTACGTCTTCAATTTTTATTACACGTCACAGAAAAATACATCGATCTTACGGCCAATAAATTTTTAATCAAATTATAATGCTGCACGTCATCATAGAACATGACGTTTATTAATAGTGTGCAATATTCTGCTCCATCGTTAGCACCGTCGTATATAAGATTTCCATCATTGCCAAAAGACTCATATTCAAATATACGAATACATACGAATACAAACACCATGCCGCTCGTAATATCTCTGGAATTTTGAAAACTCAGAAGGACCAAACCCATTCACGTTATTTTAACCTATTTTACACGCTTGCATTTATTCAACCGCCTCACTCTTTTGTTTTTTTTCAGTTTTCATTTTACACCATTTCTTATGCCATGCAGTTGAGGAATCTTTTTTCGCCAAAACTTTACCATATACAAGTGCTCTAGATTAACATAGATTATCTTGATTATTGATCCAAAGATTCTTTTTTTACTTAAATTATTTAATACATCTTCAGGCACACTCCACCTTTGACGGAGTTTGACATATGTAACTTTAACTACTTAAGTTTTCACGATGTCAATGATTCGCTTACTCTGTTTGATTTTTTCACACAAACCCTAGATATTATCGAAAATTATTCGATAAATAAGTTTGTAATAAATACCTACCGATCTTTCGGTTAACGCGTCTGAGTGCAAGTCCATCCCGACAAGATAATTACTAGAGGAGTAATTCTTTTTAATAACAGTTATAAGTTCATCAAAAGAGTTTTTAATCCAATCTAAAGTGTTTGCCGTATCCACAGGGTTAGTAATTTTAAATTTTATAGCGCGACAAGTTGTTTTGAAGGATTTTATAATTTTTTTTTTACCGCTTTCTAAAATGATTTATTTTGTACCTCCTAATATGTCCGGTTAATCCTTGGTCTACACGGCGACGCTTGAAATGCCTCTTCTATCTTGATATTCGTGATGACACAGGGGATGCTCCTGGGGTTGTTCGATAGGAGCACTCTCATTCCTATCGACTCTATCTGTAAAATGAAAAAAAGTCGTAATTAGAATGCAATACAAGGCTTTTTAGAACTATAAATATAAAATTTATTAGTTACCCGTGTTAGTGTAGCGCATCATAGTTACTCCAGACGGACTGGGTGTTGGTTCGGATATCTTTCCAGCTGGCAGTCAGGCTGGTACTCTACGCAAGATTTTAAAGTAAATTTAATTTAGAAGTTAAAATGAATGATAGAAAAAAGACGTGTACGTAAAGATTTTAATTTACCTGGAGATATTTTTTCTTTTTGTAAGAAAGTTCTACCCCTGATGGCCCAGACATATCATCGTCCAAGGAGTTCTTCTGTTTTCTTTTGGGTGTTTCGTCAACGTTTAGAAAATTCTCAGAATCTTTGAAATGTATTTTGACAACTAAAAAAGTATTCCGTTAAATTTTTTCCCATCATGCAAAATTTTGTAAGTATAAAAAAAATTTTGTAAGACTACAATACATCACTTACTAATTTTATCGTACGCTTCGTAAATTTCCTTCAACATCCCAATGTTCCTAGCGTTAGACGGTAGACACTCTACCACCGCTTGGAGGGCTATAGGACTACGAGTTGTATATAGAGGGTACAACGCGACCGCATGCACTCCGGCTAGGTAAATGGTAAAAAGCTCCTGCAATACTCCTATTAATTCGTTAACAAAGGATGTAGGTAGCATGTCACTAAACCACTTGTCGGTGTATACTTTACGCGCATCTTCCGACGCAATAGTCGCGTATCGCACACAAGAACGGACTACCTCGAACAAAGCCACGATCATAGATGCTTCTACTTTTTCCTTTTTTTTCTTTATTTGCGTAGAGAAAACTAATAAAAAACAGCATAGGTAGCAAAAACTAATGCAAGACAACGGTAGAAACACACTGTTGTAGAAGTTAATCAAGTGGGTAATATTGAGTTGATATTTACACCATCTTACGGAATGAAATCAGTAATCTTTAATAAAAACGAAATTAGCGATGGACAAGATGAAAATAAGAAAAAAAAGAAAATATACGGTTCAAACATTGTGATGCCACACTGTGCCTTTTTAGGACTCACTCAAGCTATCATATGTGTGGATGAAAGACTACGGCATATCGAGTGTGCAGCAACACTAGTTAATAAGTGCTAGGAATTCATAGTGAATAAGTTAACTGTTTTATTACAAAGTATCACTCTAGTGAATAAAATCAGTACATCAAATTTGGAATAGCTAATTAAAGAACATTACTAAACTCTACGGAAAAATTCTAAAGGAAGTCTTTATTCTGCAATTAATAATTTTTTTTNCCAAGATACTATTTACGTTGTATAAAAATTGTTTAGAAGTCATTAAAAAAAAAATATAAAAAAAAAAAAAAAAAAAAAAAAAATTATTCAAGGATTAAAAAAAAAGTCTCAATCATATTCTTGTAGTTATCTATTATAGTGATTTTAAAATGATTATCAAACACGTAATCACTTTCCAACACACGAGACGCATAACGAGAGTCGAATCACACTCGGTAGGCGTATGCGGTGCCAACAAACGAGATGTGAAACATATATGTATACAACAGTACAAACGAGGGCTAATCACAACACCCACACGTGTCATTTACATTGTGCATTACTCCAATTGATGCTTGGCATCACTCAACTATGCTCTAATACACCACGCACGTGAGATAAATCAGGGATCATAATATATCATCATCGTGCTTGTGTATATATTACATGCATCAACGAGTAATCGTACGCGTGCCCGAGACGCAATGGTGCTAATAAGTATTATACTTATTGTAGCACAAAAGAGTTGGGCGGTCGAAATTGGCGCTGATTAAAGACGAAGAAGGCGATTTCCATCCTGGATTGGCTGGCACAATGTGCATGCACAAGAAGCCCGTTTGTCCCTCGTGGGTGGGCCTAAATGTGTTGTCTGTCTCTTCGCGCGTGGGTAGCACCGGAAAGTGTAAAGTGCCCCGGTGATAGCGTGGCGTGGGCCATGACCCTGCGAATAAGGTTATACGTATGTAATTATTACTCGTACTTGATATGGTAATTTTTAGGGCGAGGAATAATTTGCGTTTCGCCTGAGTTTTCTTCTTCGGAGATCAGAGTTTATCGGTTACAATCGAGATTGTGATGAAGGCTGGTAGGGGTACATCGATTGAATTTGGCAGTAATAATCTAGGGAAAACAATGCGTGTCATAGTTGACGAATTCGCAAAGGATTGTTTGTATAGTTGACGGATGCCTGTGAAAGTTAGTCGAGTTCTAATTCAAAAGAAAAAAAAATTACGTATCAATGGTATGAACGTCTATCTGGGACACTTTGGCATACTTACCTAGCTAAGACATTATAAATCTGTCAATGAAGAAATTGAGGTAAAAGTACCGGTGTAGGAACGATTTTTAGGGAAGTTTTTTTTTCACGAATTTATACATACTCGTATATTTATACACACATCGTGTACGTCAGACAACATGGAACATCAGGTTTAAAGACTAGGACACGATTAAGTATTATTTTTATCGATCAAAGTAAATACTGCTTTTATTGTCTTGGATCAATTTTTTTTAGAACAAAATTTTGGCATAATATTTTTTGAGTTAACTAAGTACTGTTTATAAATACTTTTAAAAGACGTAAATTTTAAATTAAACAGAATGAATAATGTTGAAGGACATTGAAACATTGTGATTGACGTTTGATTTCAAAATATTGTTTGTTTTACGATATCGTTAAATCAAAATAACATTGTGCAAACGATTTAAAAATTTGTTACATTACCTCCAAGGCTTACGAATATTGTTAGGTAGTGTAGGTAATACGACTACTAAACTTTTACCTAGATTTTAGTTTTGTGGTTAATCCACCATTATAACCCTAGAACCTTATGAGTAATAAACTGTTTGCTCTAAAAGTGGACAAATTAAAAATCAAATTTCATTTTCTTTAACACTGCTTTCTCGATACTAAGCTTTAGTATAATTTCACCTCCATCAGAGTTCAGTTGTACGAAAATGTATCTCGATACTCTATCTATAGTTTTATATTTGATAAGGGTTTTATTAAGGATAATGATATTTTTCAACGGTGGATTGGAAGAAAATAAAGTAGAAATTAGGGAAAAAAATTTGTGCGATTTTCACGATGTCATATAGAACCCCGGCCACCAGTGTAACAATCTCGCTACGGAAGATAAACTGTGTCCCAATCATCTATATTTAAAGAAAAAAATGTGTGCAGACCACCTTCGGAATATTTCTTTGGAGACAGGAGGATTTATTCCAGGTCAAAAAGATATTATGGCCTTCTTCGAGCTACTGTTACGAAAACAGTATTGTTATACGGTCCAGTTATCATGCAATTATGGACATACAGTTTGGGAAGTTTCTTTAGAGTTTCGAAGCCGATATTTTAGCCTACAATTTTTTCGAAACATAATAACTCGCGTCCTACATAATATAAGGAGCTGAAATTTGATCACAAGGTAGATATTATAGTCCTTAACATTTATACTTAATTTGATCTTGTTCAATCTTAAATACTTCACGAACTGCAGCAAAAACTGAAAAAAGGTAATTTACAAAAATGTTTATAAGAAAGTTGTAAGCTAACGTAGAAACATTAAAAAAAAATGTATTTCTCTTCGTCTATAGTTACTCTACAAGTACCTTTAACGCTGATTGTTTCTACCGATTAGAACTTTTTTTTAAATCGATTTCTTAAAAGGCACTTTCTCACTTTGAACGCGCTCGTTCAAAACCTTCGGAGCATGCATACGGGTAGTAGGCGTGGCCTCCAATGGCGGCTTGCCATTAAATCTAAACTAAGATTAAATTAAGCATAAATGTTAAAGACTATAATATATACCTTGTGACCAAATTTCAGCTCCTTATATTATGTAGGACATGAGTTATTATGTTTCGAAAAAATGTCTTGAAACGGCAATTTTTTGGGATTTGCGAAAAAATGGTTGAAACGATTTGAACGCAATACGGCTCATTTTGTTCATATAAAAACTTCGCATTTTTTTACCTAACACCTTTTTATATGCGATTTTTTGATTTTGTTCTAGAAAAAAATGTTTTGGCCATTTTCTGAAGCTTTTCCTGAGATTTCTACTTATTGAATTTGGTGTTAATTTGTTGCCATGCATTAAAACTACTACCCTTTTTACTTTGGAGCTAGTCTGAATTTTTAGGGTTGAAAAACTATTTCAATCAAATTAAAAGAATAAGCCATAAATCTAAGAGAATCTATAAGTCTGAAGCTTGAACCACTGCTCTGTATATGCTTCCTAGAAGATATATAGCTTTTCTTATTCTTTGCAAAAAGTAGAATTCGTCTTACAAAGGTTTTAGTAATAGCAATCCGTTTGATTGTAAAATGTGAATCTTAATTAGTGACATTCTAAAATATTACAAAAATGAATCATAAATCGTTGCAACTATTGTTTCAAACTTTATTAGCACCACCTCTAAACCTAAATTTATTTTAAAAAAACATGTAAGTCAAATTTCAAATAAATGAGACAATTAAATTATTAAATTTCATGTTTAGTAGACTGACAAATGCTGCATTTGACTATATCTTTAAACTTTGTTGACAAAAATATTGGAGTCTTTTTTGTATTAAAATACATCACTTTTGTAACTCCAGCATTTTATAAGTTGTATGTTTGGCTATTAATTCACTCTTAACTTTTGTAGTATTATACTTTTTAAGAATAGTAAAAGTGTTTAATTTAAATATGTTTTGACCATCATCCATAATTATATCTATGTCTTCTTACTTAGGTTCAATATAACAATAGATCATATTTAATTTTTGAAGGCTGCTGTCATATTATTGCATTCTACTTTATTTGCTTCATGTAGATGCAATAATATGAATGTCGTAGTTCATTAGTTTTTTGTAATAGTCTTATTTTTTCATTACAAATGTATAATTTAGTCAACAGAATTATATGACAATACGTTTCTTCTGCATTACTTAACAATGATGATATCAAAACTTTACGAATTTCACTATTCACTTGAGAACTACGATCTAACCACTTTCATACATTATTCACATCCACTTAATAATCTCTCATTAAAAAAAAAAATTTTAAGTTAAAGTATAATTTTTTTTAGAGAAGGGAGAAGTTGGTCTACCACTTGAGATACTGAGGAGTCGTGCATTCTACACACACCGTAAGTTCTGACAGATTTTATTTTTGTGTTCGAGCTGTTTCTTAACAGCTGAAAGTGAAATTGGACTTAAGAAACTCTAAAATCAAACGGGTCAAGTAGAAATTTTCAAGGTAAAATATCGAAAAAATGTGTATTACCGTGTGACGCATTACTAACCGGCTCAAAAATTTGAACAGTTGAAAAATTTTTGCATTTCAAATATAACAAGTGCTAATGTTGATAGGAGTTCAATAGAACAAGATTGTTAATGTAAATGACTTGTGCAAAGAGATAAAAAGATAATTATTGTAACTGTTTCTGTATTACCTACTACTTCTGTTCGCAAAACTATTGAATTTATTCACGAACAACTATTAATGTATACAGACGAGGGTTCTGCAATATTAAAAAAAGATTATGACAAGATTTCTATAGTGGTAAGCAGAGATTTTGATGTTATTTTTTTTCCAAAGCTGCTATGCCATTAATTTAATCGACTGGTAAATATTAAACAATCATTTAATTACATAAAAGTATAAATTTATACTTAGGTATCTAAGCACTCACTACTCACTGGTTTTTAATTAAAAGTAATAATAAATTAAGGTGACAATATGCCTATTTTTGTTGCTTCTCTATAGTAAGTCCGATACACCACACCCCTGACCACCACTCCCTCCATATACCCCTCACTATCACCCCGCAGATTCTCGTTACCACTAACAAAAAATGTGAATAGTTATATTTTTTTCGTGAATGAGAATATTTTTGATTCCCCGTAACCCTCATACCCCAGTTCTCTATGTAACATTTCACCAGCCCTAGCTTGTCCATGCCTTTCATTCCCCTGAAAATCTACAAGTAACCTAGTAAATTTCTTAGGTAAAACGTTTTACAAGCATACCTTCTCATCCTCGTTAGTTTTTTTGCATCCTCTTTCGATTTCCATACAATGTTTAAAATTTCATAGTATAGTATTTTGATTCCACGTAAGCCAATCATAATGTTTTTATGCATTCTATAACCTTAACTTCTAAAATCATTGTCCCTCTAAAATCATTGTCCTCTGAAGAGGGAAGATGGAAAATCATTCATGACCATGGAAAAGAGAAGAGAACAATGTGAGAGCCCTGAACGATACTTAAAGGGGCAAAAAATTCACCAGATAATGCTACCATTAAGGTTTTATTGTAGGAGAATGAGGTCAACTGTTTTAGAAATTTGCTCCCAAGACCAAAATCAGTAGCCCTAAATAGTAAAATATTATATGGAACACTGTAAAATACCTTGGCTATTTCTAAAAAGATATTTTTGATGTGACATCACTTCTCAAACGTCAATGAAACAATATGACTAAGAGTAAGTAGACTAGTTACAGTGTAGCTACCGTCCACAAACACATGCCGTTTGTAGAAGATTGAAGGTGACACGATAGGGGTTAGTTTTTTGTGAACTAGATAGCCAAAAAGTTTAGGTATAGAACTGGGTCGAATTATTGGCTTTAAATTAGAAGTAAGTAAAGAGTCAACTGACTTATAAATCAGGAACAAATATGAAGATTTTCACGCACTAGGGAAAGTGCCTTAACTGAGTGATTTAGTAAAAAGTAAGACTAAGGAAAGAGATGAGGGTTGACAGCGATCAATGATAAATAATGCAGGAATGAGATCGGGGCCGGGAACATTTGATGTTTTTAGGTTTGTGATAGCGGTAGAGATTTGAGCAGGGGAGAAAGATAGGTCTATGTTTACTGAAAAGCATGGTATAGAGAGAGATGGAATGGTGGAGTTCTTCAAAAATGCACAGAAATAGTTGGCGAACAATTGGCATTAATCACGAGGTAACGCAGCTGTCTCCTTGCCTAAGTGAATAATTAAAAACTGCGTCCAATGATGATTCTGTCATATTTTTATTTTTATTCCAAAACAAAAACAACGTTTCGGGTGTTGGAACAATGCCCTGGCCCTCATTAGGTATTAAAAGCTATGAGTAATACAAAATTTTCTTTACAATACAAATTTTAATAAAATATCTCAAACGCAAATAAACTTAATTGTATAACATACCTTTGACTCTAACGAAAGGAATGTGAAATCGTTAACTTTTATTACTCATAGCTTTTCCTACCTGATGAGGGCTGGGACGTTGTCCACACGGCCGAAACTTTGTTTTTATTTTTGAATTAATACAAAAATATGTCCAGCATTGAACGTTGTTTTTCATTATTCACCAACTATATAACGATTTTACACCACTTTCGTAAGAGTCAGAGATATGTTATACATTTAACTAAATTTGCGTTTGTTGTATTTATTAAAATTTGTATTATAAAAAATATTTTTTACTTACTCATAGCTTTTTATACCTGATGAGGGCCGGGACGTTGTCTAAATTGCCGAAACGTTCTTTTTATTTATGAAGAAATACAAAAGTATGACAGTAACACCATTAGACGTTGTATCCATTACTTGCCAACTGTCAATGGACGTCTTATTTGACTAAATGAATAATGTCAGGGATTTGAATAGAGTTAGAGCAGGCTCGAATAAAACTTCAGAATCGACGCACACCTCTTGAAGGCCAATTCAGATGATTCCACAAAGTTCCAATAGAGAGTACGAGATAATTAAGGATATTCAGCTGTGTTGTGAATTTTTTTTTTGTTCATAACTTCGATCATGATGTTAATATCGTTTACTTTTTCGTCAATAAATGATTACGTAGATATTTTTACAACAGCGTATTGAACCAGAAGTTTCTTGAGTTGAATTTCTTCACCAATAATTTGATGGAAAATTAGCTTTGACATCCTAAACATTTCAAGCGAAATTTATAACGGTGAAGAACTGTTTGTAGTTAAAAAGGATTTCTAAGCTATTGTAAGTTTGTATCATAGACTTCAGTCATACACCATGAAGTATTACTTTGAAAACTTCTAAAATTTATGAAGCTAAGACTTTCACATCTTTTTCATTATCATAGTTAGTGATTAAAAGAAATAACAATATATAATCTGTATAACAATCCACTAGGTACCTTCTCCTAAAGCCTCATACTTCATATTTACGCACATGGTACATACAAATGGACGGATTTTTTAAAACATCCTCATAAAGCTTCATACTTTATATTTACATACAGTGTAAATATAAATGGACAAATTTGTTTAAAACGTATAAGTTTCCAGAAATAAAATAACTTTGTCTGTTTCGACAAGGAATTTTTTAGAAAATAACTATCTTAGGTCTTAAAGTGAAAAATATTTCATTTAGTTTTTCACTGAGTATTTGTGAATGTACATGCTTTTTCTCAAAATATTAAGAAACATATTTCTTTTTAAGAGATTTTACTAATTCATTTTTTTTAAATCTCAATTATGTCAGCAATGAACGATTATTAAAAAAAAATTGTAAAACGCAGTCTCATTGTCAAAACTACGTATTCAAACACACACACACACACACACACACACACACACACACACGTCGAAATTTTTTATTCCATGTTAAAAAAAGGTTTACAGCTAAAAAAAAACATACCAATTGTATTATTCGGGGCAAAATCTAAATTATTATTTGAGATGGTTTTACAGCATTAATTTTTCATTTTAGTACAGTTGTTTAAAAATATGTGTTGTCAAACTATTCGAAGCATTATAAAAAGAGAAAACTATAATTATTTTGAGCCGTGTAACCGTACAACATAATATACTTAGAAGCCGTATAAGTATATTGTCTTACCAATTCTAAAAATAGAAAAACTTGGGATAGTATGGACAGGTTAAGATATAAGTGAGTTGTAAAATTAGATAATAACATTCAAATAAATAAGTATACAATAATATTCGTAATATTTGTACTTTTAGTATCAACGCTTTCTATAACTCAAAGGTCAGCGATCAGTTAAGAGCGGAGGTTAAAAAATAAATTACCAGCGTAGTTTTATTTTCTGTTGATTTTAATACAATGTTTCGCTGGTTAACGTTACTAGCCTCATAGGCCGTAAATAGATTCCAGCATGGGAACGTGACAGGCCGTTCTGCACTGGAAGTGGAGAAAGCGACGTCAGCGCTGTCAGCTTTTTCAGCAACAACACGAAAATGGATTTGGAGTACACCAGCAGGAAAAGAACGGAACTAAATGCTAAGTAGATAAAGAAAGATTCTGTTCTTGCAGAACTTAAACTAAAAGATATGGTGAAAGTGAAAATGGCATCGTACACAAAAACAGCTACGCCAATAATAGAAGGACAGCCGTGAAGCAGCAAAAAAGAAGATGGAGAACCTCCTGGAATAAGCTCATGATACTTCCATGAAAAAAAAGTACAGATCAATAAAAAAAAAAAAACATCACACCCTCGATTAAATACAGGTACGTTAAAAGTGTGCTGGCAGGTGAGCGACACAGAAACTTCAAAGCTCCAAAGAAGTTTCCTAACCTAACTTTAAAAAAAAGAAAAATGCCAGTGTGAACCGGGAGATTATTCTTAAGACAACCGTGGACGGCAGTAAGCTTCGTTGAGGTCCTGAAAAAGGTTAGAACAGATATTAAAATGGCAAACAGCTAAAATCACAGTCAAAGAAGTCACCAAAACCAATAAAGATCTTTTCATGGTTAGAGGAGTGAAGGATAGAGATGCCTTAGTCAACAGTCTAGCCAAGACCGTACAATGAAAGGATCGGAAAAAGCGAGAAAAAAGGGGGTCATACTTGAAATACAGAACCCATTTTTACAGTGTCAACGTAGATTGCTTATCTTCCTAATAAATAAATTGCATAACGGCAAATAGCAGTGATTTTCGCATCGATAATAGAGGATTTGCATGTGTCGACGTCACTACCGCTATACGGAGGCGTGCAGATATTCCTCTATCCTTTTCAAAAATGTACCACCTCTGAAAAATAGCATTTTCTTGGGCACCATAGGTCATAGAGTGCCTTTTTTTATTTAGGGTAGCTCGTAAAAATGATAACATTCGACATAATTTTAACTAGCCAAAAATTAGTGCAACATATTTATTTTACAATTAATGTTCTTAAATAAACGCAGATACTTTTTTTCTTGTTGTCAATTCATTTAGCTACTACAATTATGTATAAAACTTTGGTTTTTATGTATCATCTTGTGTATATCACTGTGCTATTGTGCAAACATTCAGTCAATAAAGTAGAAATGTATGTTCTTCGGTTTTTTCGGTGGAGGCCGCACTCTGATCACCTTACTTTAGAGGTAGAGATCAATACATGCACGTATAGAAAAATTTGTAGGTATAGGACTGTGCATGTGTGAAACTGTGGAAATTCACAGTCAGCAAATCTTTGGATGCTCGTCTCAGAGAAAAATAGTGACGATGCTAAGAGCCACCGAAAAAAGCCAAAAGTAGCTCTAGTAAACATTAGAGAAACCGATTCCCGGAGACGAAAGAGATAAGGAGCTTGCTTATAAGCTTTACTAGCTACCGAGTGAGAAAAAGTGTCGAAGTCCTTAGATGCTACGGGTGCTTGATATATTAACACATACCTCGGGATTGCGATAAGAAGGACCGATTGGAGCTATGCTTTCGATAATGCAACTGCAATCACCATATAAAGATTGCGCAGGGGTGGCCCAAAGTTTTGCTTGAGGAACAGAAGAAGCCAAACACGGGGCAGAGAGAAACGGCTGTCCAGCAATTAAAAAAGTTCTGGAGGAAGCAAAAAACAAGGTGCCTTCAAGGCGCACGTAAAATTTTGAAGAACGGAAGCAGAACAGAAGGCCGCGTCAAAGGTCAATACTCCGTGGACCCAGCTTAAAATTTTGATGTGAAAACGGATCTTGAGCCAAGTGTCAAAGAAGGTAGGTCTTGGCTGTTTACTGAGTAGTCAGTCTGTATCGTATATATGAATATGTTGCCCTAACTTTTGGCAAGTTAAAATTATGTTGAATGTTATCATTTGTACGAGCTACCCTGATTTAAAAAAAAAGCACTCTACGACCTATGGTGCCCAAGAAAATTCTATTTTTTTAGAGCTGGTGCATTTTTGAAAAGGATAGAGGAATATCTGCACGCCTCCGTACAGTGGCAGTGACGTCGACACTTGCAAATCCTCCATTACACTTTCAGTCGTAAGATGTTGGGAGTAGGTGCATATTTTAGGAGCTATTTTTCCACAAACTTAAAAAAAAGTTGCTATAACTAACTTAAGAACTGAGATAATTTACTTTTTGCTTTTATTGTATTTCTTTGAAAAATGAATAATAATTTTTTATACTTTGACAGTGTATGCATAGATTGCTTATATTTCTAGTGAATAAATTTTATACGAAAATCGCTGGCCGTTATTGCAGAATGGCAAGAGAAATAGTAATGGATAATAGAAGATTTGCAACGACACTACCACTCTACGGAGGCTTGCGGATATTCCTCTATCCTTTTCAAGAATTCACCAGCTCTAAAAAATAGCATTTTCTTGGGTACTATAAGTCGTAGACTGCCCTTTTTTATTCAAGGTAGCTCGTAAAAATGATAACTTTCAGCATTATTTCAACTTGCAAAAAATTGTTTATTTTACAATTAATGTTTCATGATGAACAATGATATCGTTTTTCTCGTTGTTTATTTTTTTAGCTCGTACTATTATGTAGAAAATTGTTTTTTTGTATCATTTTGTGTATATCACTGTACTACTTTGCAAACATTCAGTCACTAAAGAGGAAGTCCATGTTCTTCAATTTTTTGGCGGAGGCCGTACTCCGACCACCTTACTTTAGAGGTAGAGATCGATACATGCACGTATGGAAAAATGTGTAGGTATAGGACTGTGCATGTGTGAAACTGGAAATTCACAGTCATCTCAAGGAAAGAGTTGAGAAACGTTTTTTTTAAAAGACAAAAAACAAGCTGAATACAGTACTTGAAAAGGGAGAGCTGAACGAGCTGCAGTTATGCTCTTTAAAAAAGCTGCTAACGAATGTGCGTCTATATTAAAATCGCTTCCACCTACTATGGGTGCTGGTAAACAGCACAGTTTTAAAGAGTCTTTCTGTCTGCAGCAATGGTTAGGCAATGAAAAATCGGATTTGCAGTAAGGCTGGAAGCAAATACTAAATGGTTGGATGCCACTTTGTTTAAGCTATGAAATTATTCTCCAAAGCATTTTAAAAAAAAATTACATGCCTATGCGCTTCGAAGTGCGAATAAACTGAATGCAGCTGTAAAAATAAAAGTTAAAATGCACTTCACTGTATTCTGACTATCATGGAGAATAATGCACAAACGAGGACGTAATTACAGCACTGGTTAAAAACGATTTTATGCATTACAATGAAACTATCGATGAAATATTCGCAAGCACTTGAGCTGAAATGAAAAGAGTAAAAGACTCATTGGAAATTGCTATAAACACCGACAAATAAGACAAATCAGATAATTAGTTATAAAACAATATTTTTTTATAATCCATAACTACAATGTATATATCGTTTAATAAAGTTGCAAATATATAAATCCTTATATTCTGTACGCTTTACCGAACACTTTATAAAAATTATTTCAACAATACACTATAAATTTTTTATGCCTTATGTTTGAAAGACAATGTGTCGTATACTATAAAACAAAAAAAAAAGTTATGTTTTACATAATTGTAGTAGCTTAATAAATTAACAACGAAAAAAACGATATCAGCGTTCATCACAAAACATTAGTTGTAAAATAAATATTTTGCACTAATTTTTGGCAAGTTGAAATTATGTTGAATTTTATCATTTTTACGAGCTACCCTGAATAAAATAAAATGCACTCTACGACCTATGGTGCCTAAGAAAATGCTTTTTTTTAGAGCTGGTGCATTTTTGAAAAGAAAAGAGAAATATCTGCACGCCTCCATACAGCGGTAGTGACGTCAACACTTCCTAACCCTTCATTGTCCATTGCTATTCTTCATGCCGTTATGCAATAACGGCCAGCGATTTTCGTATAAAATTTACTTATTAGAAAGATAAGCAATCTATGTACACACTGTCAAAGTATAAAAAAAGTTATTTATTTTTCGAAGAAATACAATTAAAATAAACAGTAAATTATCTCAGTTCTTAACTTAGTTATAGTAACT
>NW_019379631.1:303627-337289 GCF_000648655.2 Copidosoma floridanum
TATCTTATTGTACTGTAAAAATTTTCATTTGTAAAGAATTTTAACTAATATGGACATGTTTTTTTTACAAAAAACTTTTTTTTCATCTATTTTTCCACACCACTCAGATAGCAAATAGATGGACTTTATACATACGAATAATTATTAACCATCCCATTTATACAACTTAAAGTATGATTAGAAACCAATTTATTTCGATTGTATTTCAATTTATTTGTAAGTATAAAGTTCTTGGTACGCCAAGTTTTTGTTTTGTTAGCATTTATAATAAACTATGTGTAAAATGTTAATTTTTATGTATATGTATTGTATTATTTCGTATATGTGTTAATAAAACCAATAAGTACATAAATTTAAATTACGTTTATTTTATCATTTTAACAAACCATGGATGTTTCGCAGTAAGATGACGTATTTCATGTGTTGCGTCGGCGCAACGTATTATTTGAGTCTAAGCTTTCGCTTAATAACTCGGGACTCGCACTGGGCGCGTAGGTGGGATGCGGGGCCAAAAGGTAGTTATATTTCTTGTCTGAGTATTTAAAAGTGCCATGCAATTCATTTTTAATCAACGAAATATAATTGCCGCATAAATGTTGAGTATTGTGCATCTATTCAAAGTATAAAGTATATTGTTGATTATGTTCATGAAGAAGGAGATAGTGCATAACGTAAAATAACGAAAGCAGATACGAGTGATAAGAAAGACAATGTAGAAATTATTTAAGAAATATCAGAGTATGTAGATGACCACTATTTCAGCCCCATGGAAGCAGCATAGCGATTGCAAGAGTTCCATCTGTGTGGACGTAGTCATTCTGTATTCAATTTATCAGTACACATTGAAAATATGCAAAAAATAGTTTTTCAAGAAAATAATATATTGAAGGAAATAGAAAACTCTGAAACAGCATTAACAGCTTGGTTTAATTTGAATAAAAAAGATAGCTTCGCAAAAAAATTAGATACGTGAATATTTCAGAATATTACTGTTTCAATTCGACAGTAAGTACTTGGGTTAAAAAAGAAAGAGTTAGACGTAATTTAACAATAGGGCGACTAAATATAGTGTCACCTAAGGACTATAAGCCTTTTTTTAAAATTAATTTTAAATCGGGCGAGTAGAGCTATATCTTTTGAAAGTTTGGGAACAGTTGACAACATACATTATAGTACGTTTAGATGTATAGCTATTGCTTAAGGTTAAGTTAAACTGGACTCTAAAATATTTAAAGTATTTAAAGAAGCTTGTAACTTTATGCTGCCATATTAACTAAGAAAACTTTTCGCATGATTTTTAATATCTAAATACGTTTGTAGTTAGTCTTCTTGGGAATCACTTTGAGAATGTTTTATTATAGATTTTAAAGACAATAAACAAAATAATGCGTTATTACATTTAAATGAAATCTTTGAAGTTGAAGGAAATTTATGGAAAGATTATGGACTACCAGAACCAAAAAAAACGGTCAAATCTGAAAATATTGAGGACAATAAAACGGTAATTGATTAAGAAACAAATTTTAAGAATTTATTTGCTATCCTCAATCGTGATCAAGAGATAATTTTTAATGGAAATATTAACAATGATACAAAACTTTATTTTATTAATGGTCCAGGAGGTTCTGAAAAAACATTTTCATACAAAACATTAAATTTTTATTTTGTTTGGACAGAAAGTGCTTTAATTTTGTTACCTAAAGGAATGAAAAGTCATAGAACATTTTTATGACCATTGAATGTTAATCACATTGCAAGTTTTTTCTTAGAATATAAAGCTGATTAAAAAAAATTACGAGAAATGAATGTTATTATTTGGGAAGAAGCTTCTATGATCCCCAAAAAGCTTTGGAAATAGTAGACAAGACTTTGAAAGATTCATGTTATAACAATATTCTATTTGGTAGAAAATTATTTATTTTAGGAGGCGATTTTATACAAAGTGATAAAGCATAAGTGTGAAAGTTCTATGATTAGTGAAACTATGAGGTATTCGTTACTATGGTAACACTGTAAAATTATGAAATTGAAAAATCACATGCGGTGTAAAAATTAAAAATTTTTATTCTTGTTAATGGACATTGGAAATAGAACAATAAAGTCTTTCGAAATTTCATAGAGATAGAAAACTGATATGTTTTTTAAAAAATTTATAAAGATGATATAAATAGCTGCCTGTACAAAGTAATTATAACAACTCACAATAAACTCGTACATTTCAAATAATAAAATTTTGAGTTTTATTAAAGGAAAAGAATATACTTATTACAGCATAGATTGTGTGAAATATAAAGGTAGTGATCGCACTGATGGAAACATAAACATAAATTTTTCTATAGAAACTCTCAATAATATACATAAAGGATTGCAGCCACATGTTGTAAATTTTAAACTAAATGCTATTGTTATGTTGATAAGAAACTTAAGTATATTTGATTGATTGTGNAAAGTTTTGCTTGAGGAACAGAAGAAGCCAAACACGGGGCAGAGAGAAACGGCTGTCCAGCAATTAAAAAAGTTCTGGAGGAAGCAAAAAACAAGGTGCCTCCAAGGCGCACGTAAAATTTTGAAGAACGGAAGCAGAACAGAAGGCCGCGTCAAAGGTCAATACTCCGTGGACCCAGCTTAAAATTTTGATGTGAAAACGGATCTTGAGCCAAGTGTCAAAGAAGGTAGGTCTTGGCTGTTTACTGAGTAGTCAGTCTGTATCGTATATATGAATATGTTGCCCTAACTTTTGGCAAGTTAAAATTATGTTGAATGTTATCATTTGTACGAGCTACCCTGATTTAAAAAAAAAGCACTCTACGACCTATGGTGCCCAAGAAAATTCTATTTTTTTAGAGCTGGTGCATTTTTGAAAAGGATAGAGGAATATCTGCACGCCTCCGTACAGTGGCAGTGACGTCGACACTTGCAAATCCTCCATTACACTTTCAGTCGTAAGATGTTGGGAGTAGGTGCATATTTTAGGAGCTATTTTTCCACAAACTTAAAAAAAAGTTGCTATAACTAACTTAAGAACTGAGATAATTTACTTTTTGCTTTTATTGTATTTCTTTGAAAAATGAATAATAATTTTTTATACTTTGACAGTGTATGCATAGATTGCTTATATTTCTAGTGAATAAATTTTATACGAAAATCGCTGGCCGTTATTGCAGAATGGCAAGAGAAATAGTAATGGATAATAGAAGATTTGCAACGACACTACCACTCTACGGAGGCTTGCGGATATTCCTCTATCCTTTTCAAGAATTCACCAGCTCTAAAAAATAGCATTTTCTTGGGTACTATAAGTCGTAGACTGCCCTTTTTTATTCAAGGTAGCTCGTAAAAATGATAACTTTCAGCATTATTTCAACTTGCAAAAAATTGTTTATTTTACAATTAATGTTTCATGATGAACAATGATATCGTTTTTCTCGTTGTTTATTTTTTTAGCTCGTACTATTATGTAGAAAATTGTTTTTTTGTATCATTTTGTGTATATCACTGTACTACTTTGCAAACATTCAGTCACTAAAGAGGAAGTCCATGTTCTTCAATTTTTTGGCGGAGGCCGTACTCCGACCACCTTACTTTAGAGGTAGAGATCGATACATGCACGTATGGAAAAATGTGTAGGTATAGGACTGTGCATGTGTGAAACTGGAAATTCACAGTCATCTCAAGGAAAGAGTTGAGAAACGTTTTTTTTAAAAGACAAAAAACAAGCTGAATACAGTACTTGAAAAGGGAGAGCTGAACGAGCTGCAGTTATGCTCTTTAAAAAAGCTGCTAACGAATGTGCGTCTATATTAAAATCGCTTCCACCTACTATGGGTGCTGGTAAACAGCACAGTTTTAAAGAGTCTTTCTGTCTGCAGCAATGGTTAGGCAATGAAAAATCGGATTTGCAGTAAGGCTGGAAGCAAATACTAAATGGTTGGATGCCACTTTGTTTAAGCTATGAAATTATTCTCCAAAGCATTTTAAAAAAAAATTACATGCCTATGCGCTTCGAAGTGCGAATAAACTGAATGCAGCTGTAAAAATAAAAGTTAAAATGCACTTCACTGTATTCTGACTATCATGGAGAATAATGCACAAACGAGGACGTAATTACAGCACTGGTTAAAAACGATTTTATGCATTACAATGAAACTATCGATGAAATATTCGCAAGCACTTGAGCTGAAATGAAAAGAGTAAAAGACTCATTGGAAATTGCTATAAACACCGACAAATAAGACAAATCAGATAATTAGTTATAAAACAATATTTTTTTATAATCCATAACTACAATGTATATATCGTTTAATAAAGTTGCAAATATATAAATCTTTATATTCTGTACGCTTTACCGAACACTTTATAAAAATTATTTCAACAATACACTATAAATTTTTTATGCCTTATGTTTGAAAGACAATGTGTCGTATACTATAAAACAAAAAAAAAAGTTATGTTTTACATAATTGTAGTAGCTTAATAAATTAACAACGAAAAAAACGATATCAGCGTTCATCACAAAACATTAGTTGTAAAATAAATATTTTGCACTAATTTTTGGCAAGTTGAAATTATGTTGAATTTTATCATTTTTACGAGCTACCCTGAATAAAATAAAATGCACTCTACGACCTATGGTGCCTAAGAAAATGCTTTTTTTTAGAGCTGGTGCATTTTTGAAAAGAAAAGAGAAATATCTGCACGCCTCCATACAGCGGTAGTGACGTCAACACTTCCTAACCCTTCATTGTCCATTGCTATTCTTCATGCCGTTATGCAATAACGGCCAGCGATTTTCGTATAAAATTTACTTATTAGAAAGATAAGCAATCTATGTACACACTGTCAAAGTATAAAAAAAGTTATTTATTTTTCGAAGAAATACAATTAAAATAAACAGTAAATTATCTCAGTTCTTAACTTAGTTATAGTAACTTTTTTTTAGGGTTTGTGAAAAAATAGCGCCTACAATATGCACCTACTCCCAACATTTTACGACTGAAAATGTAAAAGTTACTGCATTTATTTATAGCGTTAAAACGTATGTATTTTTCGAATACGTTTTTAAATATTATAATTCGAAAAATCAACAAAATAACAATTGTAGTTAATAAAAACTATCTAAGAAGAAAGTTTAGTTAGAATCATAAATGTAACTTATTAAAAAAAAAATGATAGTGACTTTACGAAAGCACCATTTTTCTAAACGAACGACTCACCGCAATAATTATTAGCTATATTGATTTAAAAATTTGAGCGTTTTTTCATGCCACCGAGACACACAACTTTTATTATTTTTGAAATTATTTGGTTAAAGAGGTTACTCGTTACTAACAGTTGATAAATATGATAGTTTTACTGGTTTTTCTAACTTTGTGGAGGAACAAAATGACCTATTGTAATCAGTTTTTTCTGTTTGGTCTATATTTTTGAGAGCTATATTTTACATCAAAACCATTTATTAGCGATCTACGATTTTTATTTTTTTGTGCCATTTTCAAAAAATCAATTTTTTTTACTTTACGAATTTTTTCCCCCAAAGCTGTTCTCTAATACAGATATTTGAAAGTCAAGGTTAATTCTTCATAAAAACATTTTTTTCCTGCAATATCTGTGAGTTTTTGGAGCAGGGTCTCGAACAGGTATTTCTCTTATACTATAAATATAATGAATAATTTATAAAGTAAGCACTTAAGTTAGGTATCATTCCATCTCATTGTGGACACATTTCAAAGGTTTTCAGCTGAATGTAGCTCAACAAAATTTTTTTTTAGTATTCTATTTTTTAACAAAGTATTTTGAATTATGAGAAATTAATTGAAATAGTGCACAATCTCATAAAATCTAATTAATCCTCAATAGTATGATAGCACTTCTCATATCCATGAAACAACTTTTATTTGAGGTGATAAAGTTAATTCGTGATAGAAAAAATCAGTGAAGTTTTTGGCCTTTCGAGAAATTGATATCTTGGCGTTTGATTTAACTATTCAGAGTAAAAATTTTACAATCCAATGGGGAACTTCCTACGCTGAGAATGGGTCTTTACATTACCTATACAGACCATACTCATTTTACTACAGCTATGTGAGAGGAGTATTAACCCTTTTCCTGTGTAAGACTACCAGTCTACCTGGAGACATCTTTCATCACGATGTTCAAGCAATATAGACTAAATACTCAGTAAACTGGCAAGACCTACCTTCTTTGACACTTGGCTCAAGATCCGTTTTCACATCAAAATTTTAAGCTGGGTCCACGGAGTATTGACCTTTGACGCGGCCTTCTGTTCTGCTTCCGTTCTTCAAAATTTTACGTGCGCCTTGAAGGCACCTTGTTTTTTGCTTCCTCCAGAACTTTTTTAATTGCTGGACAGCCGTTTCTCTCTGCCCCGTGTTTGGCTTCTTCTGTTCCTCAAGCAAAACTTTGGGCCACCCCTGCGCAATCTTTATATGGTGATTGCAGTTGCATTATCGAAAGCATAGCTCCAATCGGTCCTTCTTATCGCAATCCCGAGGTATGTGTTAATATATCAAGCACCCGTAGCATCTAAGGACTTCGACACTTTTTCTCACTCGGTAGCTAGTAAAGCTTATGAGCAAGCTCCTTATCTCTTTCGTTCTCCGGGAATCGGTTTCTCTAATGTTCACTAGAGCTACTTTTGGCTTTTTTTCGGTGGCTCTTAGCATCGTCACTATTTTTCTCTGAGACGAGCATCCAAAGATTTGCTGACTGTGAATTTCCACAGTTTCACACATGCACAGTCCTATACCTACAAATTTTTCTATACGTGCATGTATTGATCTCTACCTCTAAAGTAAGGTGATCAGAGTGCGGCCTCCACCAAAAAAATCAAAGAACATAGATTTCTACTTTATTGACTGAATGTTTGCACTATAGCACAGTGATATACACAAGATGATACATAAAAACCAAAGTTTTATACATAATTGTAGTAGCTAAATGAATTGACAACAAGAAAAAAAGTATCTGCGTTTATTTAAGAACATTAATTGTAAAATAAATATGTTGCACTAATTTTTGGCTAGTTATAATTATGTTGAATGTTATCATTTCTACGAGCTACCCTAAATAAAAAAAGGCACTCCATGACCTATGGTGCCCAAGAAAATGCTATTTTTTAGAGGTGGTACATTTTTGAAAAGGATAGAGGAATATCTGCACGCCTCCGTATAGCGGTAGTGACGTCGACACATGCAAATCCTCTATTATCGATGCGAAAATCATTGCTACTTCTCATGCCGTTATGCAATTTATTTATTAGGAAGATAAGCAATCTACGTTGACACTGTAAAAATTTCTAAAAAATGTTTATTTTTCGAAGGGATACAATTGAAATAAAAATTAAATTATCTCAGTTCTTAAGTTAGTTACAGCAACTTTTTTTTAAGTTTGTAGAAAAATAGCGTGAAATCTTTACCGTCTTATAACTTTCGTTGCTTATTCATTACATTAGTTAGTGTTGTATAGTAGTATTCATTACATAAATAGTAAAATTAATATGCCAAGCAAATATTTTACCATTTTCTTTGCCAGATAAATTCTTTTAATAGCGGATAGTAATAGTTATAAATTGCTAGTTAAGTTACGATGCTAAAAATATAGTTTTTACCATTAAATATTGTAAACACTATGCTCTGAACAGTAAAAAAAATCACTATTTTTTTTAGTAATTTTACTGCAGTGCAATGTTGGTCTGGTTGAATTCTTCCGTCTTTTCTTTTCTCACTTTTCCCAGACATATCATGTAACTAAATTTTCATTTAGAATGATCTATGTAGCTTTGTGATAATTTTGTTTCATGTATGAAATACTTATTTTATGGCCAAATAGTTTTATAACTACGATTCTCGTTTTTTATTTGAATATTTGTGATATTTTATTCTGTGTGTTGAATTTAAAAAAGTGTTTATTNAATTTTTAACTCTAAATACTTTAACTCCAAATGTAAGTTGTATTTATCATATAACAAGAAATTGTGATACGAAATTATATGTTGTATTTATATTTTCAGTATGTTGGAATATAAGAAGCGTCATTAAGAAAAAAATGCAAACTGAGAAACAATTGATCATTCATCTAACAAGTCCATCATTTTGTTGATATTAATTTTCAATTATATGTTGATATTAAATTTTTAAGTTTTAAATATTCTTGTGGGTTGGCACGCGGAGCGTGCCGGGGGGCGAAGATTCACTAGTATACGTATACATAAAAGTAGAAAAAAACAAAACGATTTATTTCAGTGATATTACCCATGAGTCGGAAAGCGATAACGAAGACTCGTGTAATAATATGATAACCGAAATGTGCAGACCAGGGCCTAGTAAAAAACAGCAAAAGGAAAATATGACGAAACAGATGTTGAAATTAGAGCTTGAGCCAGAAGGGTGTGAAAAACTTGATGCCCTGGATGAAAAAACTGAGCCGATGGTAAAGGGCTAATTTACAAAATTAGAGCAAAGCTAAAGAAAGCAGAGGAGGTGGGTGCCCCTCACAAGGTGGTCACAGAGACCATTTGGAATTCTCCACCAACAAATAGGGATCCAAGAGATATATTTTATGACATAGACGTAAACACAAGACTTATGAACAAGAAGCAGGTTTTCTTTCTGGCAGAGAAGTCAGCGAGCAAAATGCGAAAAGAGCTAAAAAGTAGAGCTCGAACAGACAAAATAAATACGCTAGTGAAGCAATCGGGCATGCCAGAGAAACCAGAGTGGCTGACTTTCAATGCAACCTGTTACAAATATAAAGGATCAAGAAACCCTAGGATAAGAGATTTACATAATCAAGAGCTATGGAACAGAATAAAAGATATGAAAGAGGAACTTGAAACAATTAAGAAAGCCACATTTATGCCACCACTAACTAATAACTACACAAATCGGATAGATTTTGATGCAAATAAGGATCGACTATGGGGTGATGTAGCACCTACCATGGCCCAATATACAGAAGATACACACGCTACACACAACCATAACCACCTACTTAGACCACAAAACGCGCAACAAAGCATTCTGCCCGCGATCAGT
The DNA here is from genome assembly GCF_000648655.2 of Copidosoma floridanum. The sequence goes on from NW_019379631.1 coordinate 312,681, forward strand.
CATATGACGGGTAACATCCCGTACTTCGACGGGAACCCAGTCAACCTACGGCTGTTCGAGAGAATGGTCGAACAATTGCCCAAACAATAGGACCAAAAAACAAATTATTTTTATTAGGCACCCTCGCGAATAGACTGAAAAGAAAAGCAGCGGAACATTTCGCTCCAAAATTAACGCAGTTTAGAACAGTTAAAGAGTTTATTAGAGAGCTCACAAATAGATACTGCAGCATTAACAACGCAGACTCACTCATGGTAAAATTAAAAATAATAACACAACAAGACAGCGAAGCAATAGACAACTACGGTAGACGAGTACAATAATTGTATAATAGATTAATGATGTTGTACGATTCGAACCCATACTTTTCCCCAGTTCAAAAACAGACGCTGAAAGCAAACTTGGTATACGAAGCGGTGAAACAATTTATGTATGGATTACTTCCAACTTTCAGTTGAAAAATGGCAATCTCTAACGCAAGAACACTAGGGGAAGCAATCATAGAGGCATTAAAAATTAGGAGCGATCTTAGTTTATGGCACGCAATACTAGTAAGTGCACAGCTCGTGTATAGTAAAGCAATGACCGTAGTAAATCTGACAAAACAAGGCGAAAAAAAAATACGAATATTACTAATGGGGCACAAGGAGCAGCAGCAGCAAACAAAAAACGCTGAGCATACTGCAACGGCCAAACCAGGCATTTAATCGAAGAATAACAAAAACTACTAGCGGTAATAAACGACAGGAATGCTTGAAGGGATAACGGAAGAGAACTGAAGAAAAATTGCAATTATTTTCAGAAACCGGGACACTATGCAAGAAACTGTCACTTAAGCAAGTAAAGCTGGGAGGAAGAGGAGAGACGGCAAAACGGGAGTCACAACCAACTTATGCGTAATACTCATAAAAACAGAAATGCCTCCAATTATAGAGGCGGAAATAATAATTTTAATAACAATAATCATAACAATTATTATAGGATTTATAAGAATGACTCAACGGAGCTTCATGGAAGGAATAATAATTATAATAATTACAATGACAGGAATAATGATTACAATGACAGGTATAAAAACTACAACCTCAGAGGTAATAATTATTACGGCAACCGCAGCAATGGTGACTCGTATAATAATAACAACAGAATGAAAACGGCTCCAACCATTATAAAAACGGCTACAAGAATCAAGATAGCAGGGGCGGCTATAACGAAGACTTAGTTGGAAACGAGCCATCTCATGCCCACAGTACAGGCCCACAATACAGGCCCACAGTAACGAAAAAACGGTGTATACGCTTCTGACAATAGAAGAGACTCGCCCACAGCTTTAAACTCACAAGATGTTCGGCACGGGCCCCAAACGTCAAACTTGAAGTAAAGAAAAAGACGGAGAGAAGCGATTCCGGTGCATTAGAATGTGCAAGAGAGAGGCCGCAGAAAGCGCAGCAAACAAAAGTGGAGGCAGAAACGCACATCAACAGCCAAAGTACTTACGCAGTGCAAAGAAGAATAGAACAAAATGCTGCAGAGTACAAAGACACTCTTACACAATAGGGGAGGGGGAAGGGCAGACGCACAAAAAAAGGCAGGAGGGCTCGCAAAAAAAGTAATCAGATAGAGGTGCCGGACATACGTATACAGACTGACGAACCCAAGCTTTCAGAGTGTGACGAAGAAATAGAGCAGCTTTCCAAAATAACTATAAAACTCGCGGGAACAGGGCATTGACACTATCGATCTACTAACGGGGACCACAGTTAGAGAATGGGAAGGCGACTTTTTATGTGGATACAGGCGCAAAGATTTCGATTATTAAGGAAAATTTTCTTAGCACAGACATTCTAATAAATAGAAGGTATCGAGTAGATATTTTCAGCGTGACTCACGGAGCACGCAAAACATTGGGTACAGTACAGGCGCAGTTGCACGGATTGGAATGTACATTACATGTTGTCCCTCATGACTTCTCAATCGAGGCAGAAGAAATCATAGGGTAGGATTTTTTTAAGCGATACTGGGGCCGGATGCGCGCCGCCAAGAATAAGATTAGATTAGGTGAAGTAGAGATACCAATGTTTAAGCCGGAGTCTTTTAAAATACCTGCAAAATCAAGACAAATAATCTACGTGCGAATAATAAAAAGCAGAAATAAATCAGAAAATAACTGGATACCCCTTCAGAAGATAAAGAAAGGAATACTGTTCGGAAATTGTATATCCAGAAATATCAACGGGAGAATTATAATAAAGAAAAAACGATAAATTTTGCCAAAGACGAAGAGGAGCTAGAGAAAAAAAAACGGATAGACAAGATAATGCAACTTGTAGACATAGCTGGTTGCAACCATTAAGAAATAGAACATGTGAGAAGACTGATTGGATTAAACTCTTACGTATTTGGCCTTGACGGAAAACCTTTCAAGGCAACACACCTGTTGAAGCACCGAATTATAACGACGTCAGATAAACGCATCCTGGCAGAAAGATACTGAAATCCACTGGTAATAGAGATTAAAATGAAAAAAAAATTAAAGAAATTGCTCGAACAAGAAAAAATTGAGCCCTCAACCTCAACAGATAGCTCAAACACGTGGATAATTGCAAAACAACCGGGGCCAAACAATGGAAAAAGGGTGAGAGACATCACAGATTTTCCACTACTAAACGAAGTTTCAGTGGGCTCCTGTTACCCGCTACCGTTTCGGAGTGATATCTTAGAGAACCTAGCAACAGCACAATACATCACGGTAGTGGATCTTAAATCGGGATTTTTCCAGGTGAAAATAAACGAAGATGATGCATATAAGACGGCATTTTTGGGCCTAGATGAGCGTTATCAATACAAAAGGATGCCATTGGAGTGCAAGGATTCACCAAACGCATTTCTAAGGGCAATCGAAATAGCTCTCGCAAGATTACAAGGCCATGAAAAAGAAATGTAGCTTGACGACATAATGGTTTTTTCCCTCAACCATCAAGAACATAAGATACGATTCATAAAACTATTAAAACAGCTGAAAGCTGCAAATTACACGATTAAACCTAAAAAATGTCAATTCTTGAAGAAAAAAAGGGAAAATGCTCGGTCATGTTATATTAGGCAATAGACAGATGATGACTGACTCAAAAAATCCTGAGGCAGTTAGAAATTACTCTCAACCAAAAAACGTAAGAAAGGCTGAATAGTTTTTAGGATTCGTAGGCTACAAGAGGCGATTCAACAAAAATTATGTACAAAGTGCCTAACCTCTCTTAAGACTCTTAAAAGCGGACACTGCATTTAAATGGGGCGACTAAGAGGAGCAGGCGTTCAAAATTCTCATGGATACACTGTGCAGTGGACCTAAATCTTTACCCTCGATTTGAAAAAACCCTTTATCGTCACGACGGACGCATCAGATTACGTGATAAGAGCGATCCTTAGTCAAGAAGAGATCGGAATGGATAGACCGTGCGAATACGCGTCTCACTGCCTTAAAGGAAGCGAATTCCACTACGCAACATATGATAAGGTATTATTGGTGACTGCATTTGCAAAAGAGCAACTTAGATCATATTTTTACGGACGCAAAATTGCGGTGGTTACAGACCACAAGCTGCTTAAAAACTTTTATTAATCTAAAAAACCAGACATTCGTTTTAACAGAATCAAAGCGTAACCTAGAGGGTATGAATTGGAGGTTGTATACCACCTGGGCGTAATCAACAGACTACTACGCAATATCACTGAACCCAATACTAGAAGAGGGTGAAATGAGTTCTGAACAGCTACGCCAAGAACTACGTCAGCTAGCGGACGAACAAGAGAACGAAGAACTGGCCGATAGAAACGGACCTCCGGCACGATATTTAAAATATGGGCAACTTTTAGGAAGAGAATTCAAGGTAATCCAAAGAAAATAAAAATCCATTGTACGGACTCAGAAAACTTGAACGTTATAATACAGAAAAAGGAACGATATTGCGGTGAGAATATTAAAAGAGGTTCAGATATAAGTACAGAAAGTCAAAAAAACGGCGATGCGGACTCTGAATCAGAAGAGCCTTACGAAAAAAATTTGCAACCGCAGCAAGCACTGAAGGATCAAAACGAGTTAGAAACACAAGCTGTTGCAGAGAAAGAAGTACTTATATTGCAAAGGCCAGCAGACGGAAAATTAGGCTATATTATGAAAAAACCAAGGCTTTTGGATGGGATAAACTACTACAAGTACGCCACCAATATAAGTACAAAAAGGAGAACTTTGAAAAGCGCGTAAATGACAACTCGATACTTTGCATAGACAGAAACCGTATTTTTTAGCTATGCAACCGACGACGAACCCTTCGAAAGAAATAATACTAGGTAATTGTGACACACCATTCCCTAGCGTTACAAATAAAAATTAAGAATTAGTTACAGGAGACCAGAGAACTTATATAGAAGAAAAAAAAAAAAACATGAAACAAGCAGAGAAATTTTAATTTTAAACAGGTTAACGAGAATAGCGGAATGTACACGACTTATTAGAGGGTAGGTCTGATGAATTTCGGGTTCTAGTAATGATCGACATTAAAAAGCGAGATGTAGAAGGCGGACCAGGAATAAGGATAGATATGTGGGTGCCTAGCGAGATAATAACAATAGGAGAACCAGTGCGACACACAAGAGAAGAAGTAAACAAAAACTTTCATAACGGAGGGACTTTGGCTCAGTCAGAGGAAAATGAGAGCACGGTACAAAACGAACGCAATGAGCGGTTAAAAAAAGTTGCATCCCCAAATAAGTTGCTAGAATATTTAAAAAAGAAAACACGAATAGAAACTTGCGAATGCACCCAATCTAGCGCAGTCTGAAGTAAAATATCGAAAATATCATGTGACCCATCAAGGAACAGTTTGTTTCACAGACTTGTATGGTTGTACGAACTCGATATCTCGACTGCTGAGTTACGAATAATTTTGAGCAACTCTAATTTGTTACAAAAATGCAGAGAGCCAAAAAAAAACAAAATAAATTTTGGAGTCACAAACAATGTATGAAAACAGCGATTGTACTTATCTGTGCTCTTAAAAATTCTGGGAAAATATTTGTGCACGTTTTGCATTCACCAACGGAAATTACATTTATTCTTATAATATTATAACGACAGAAGGTTAATTTGGCCATTTACATTTGGAAGGTGTACGTGAAAATGCATACTATACGTCTCTCATACAATTCTCTAGCGCAATAAATACAGAACATGAGTCAGGGGTGGAGCCATCATGGAGAGATCACAGCAGTGGTAAGAAGAGTGAGGAGCGTAAGTATGGGTTTGAGCTAGACGAAAAAATAGACAGAGGCTAACAGGAAAAGAAGAACAAAAGTAAGCATACGAAAAAACGGGTAGAGAACGGACAACAGACGAGAAGCGATGACGACAGCCTTGAATTCACAGTAAAGGAAAAAAAGAAGCAAGCCAACGAGTTGAATACAATAAAAATAATGTATAGGCTGGCTAGTCCAAGACTATGCACATTCATCGAATCTTCCGGTGATTTTAGAACAACATTCTACTGCCTACACTGATTACATCTGTAACGTTACGCTTACATCTATCACGTACGATCCCACACTTATTTCTTGTCCATATTTAATACCCAAAATATAATTGTATATAAAAAGCTGAGAAAAATCATCCTGTAATATAGTTTTCTTTAGTAGGGTAGTATTACATGCCAGTGAATGTCACTTCAAGATGTTTATCACGCATAGGGTTTTTGGACAGATATTATTCCAAGGTCAAACATATATTGAAATAGCATAAAAAATACCTACGAATATTGCAGCTTGTTTGACTGAACCATCATTTTATACATGATACATTTAAAAAAATAGATATTTAACATGTAACTGAATAAAAAAAATTACATCATATTCCATTTAATTGATTTGTAGAAATCTTCTAATTTTTTGGGTACATAAGATTACTTTTAGAAAAACCCATCGAATTATCAAAAAAACCCATAAATGAAGTTTTAAATAAATTCAGAAAGAGGGGATAAGGTGTGCGTGAAAGCGTGTATAGAGTACATCCACACAAGAAAAAAAATTTCTAGCTTTACTCTACACAATAGCGTTCTAGTAATTTCTCTGAACTTTCCCCCTCAAACTATGTGAAGAACGTCCTTAAATCAAAAAACCACTTAAATCACGAATGTGAAATTTTCAAAAGAATAAAATACAACAAAAATAAATTATTCAATTCGTACAGTACAAAAAACTTTTTTTTCATCTATTTTTCCACACCACTCAGATAGCAAATAGATGGACTTTATACATACGAATAATTATTAACCATCCCATTTATACAACTTAAAGTATGATTAGAAACCAATTTATTTCGATTGTATTTCAATTTATTTGTAAGTATAAAGTTCTTGGTACGCCAAGTTTTTGTTTTGTTAGCATTTATAATAAACTATGTGTAAAATGTTAATTTTTATGTATATGTATTGTATTATTTCGTATATGTGTTAATAAAACCAATAAGTACATAAATTTAAATTACGTTTATTTTATCATTTTAACAAACCATGGATGTTTCGCAGTAAGATGACGTATTTCATGTGTTGCGTCGGCGCAACGTATTATTTGAGTCTAAGCTTTCGCTTAATAACTCGGGACTCGCACTGGGCGCGTAGGTGGGATGCGGGGCCAAAAGGTAGTTATATTTCTTGTCTGAGTATTTAAAAGTGCCATGCAATTCATTTTTAATCAACGAAATATAATTGCCGCATAAATGTTGAGTATTGTGCATCTATTCAAAGTATAAAGTATATTGTTGATTATGTTCATGAAGAAGGAGATAGTGCATAACGTAAAATAACGAAAGCAGATACGAGTGATAAGAAAGACAATGTAGAAATTATTTAAGAAATATCAGAGTATGTAGATGACCACTATTTCAGCCCCATGGAAGCAGCATAGCGATTGCAAGAGTTCCATCTGTGTGGACGTAGTCATTCTGTATTCAATTTATCAGTACACATTGAAAATATGCAAAAAATAGTTTTTCAAGAAAATAATATATTGAAGGAAATAGAAAACTCTGAAACAGCATTAACAGCTTGGTTTAATTTGAATAAAAAAGATAGCTTCGCAAAAAAATTAGATACGTGAATATTTCAGAATATTACTGTTNCTTATTTTATGGCCAAATAGTTTTATAACTACGATTCTCGTTTTTTATTTGAATATTTGTGATATTTTATTCTGTGTGTTGAATTTAAAAAAGTGTTTATTTCTGATGAGGTACAGTCCAAAAATTTAAGAAAATTTTTGTTTTTTCATTTACATGTGAACGACTAATGTGGGTGATAGGTGGTAAATGTTTCTTAACTTGAGTTTCTTTTGCACCAAGTATAACTTAAGGTAGTACTTTCATGACTTCTGAGTCAAAGGTGCGACTGTCAAGTTGATATTTAATAATACTGCTTAAATTTCAAATGATTATCTGTTCACATTGTTCATTGAGTAAAATCAAGTACTGATTTGAAAATTTAGATCATGATATTTGATAGAAATAAGTATATAAAATTTGCGCCTAACCTAAAGAAACTAACAGTGGATGCTTGCCTATGCTTTCAACATAGGAAACGAGATTGTATAATTGTATTTCATTTAAAATGTTTTGATGAAGTCCGTGAACATATATTATGTATTTCGAGACGGCAGTGTGTTCAGTACTACGTAAGCTTCATTGTATCAGTATTTTTCTTAGTTATGGTTAGTAAATGAATAACTAGGCTACAAATTTTAGGAAAGGAATGCTTAGTTACCATGAGAGTACATGTTTGGAATTTACTATTCTGATCATGATCATTTCGTGAAAAAACTTCCTAAGTATAATGAGTTCTCACTGTATTTACAGAAAAAATTGCTCAAGTACAAAATCAAAGTCGTAAATATACATTTCAAGTATCTGCAAAACTCAATCCTTAATTTCGAGGAGAAAATAGCGGCAGTCGAAATAGATATTCGTATCACCGATAGTTTTATACAACTCGTCAACAGAAAATTTGACTTAATGTTTATGAGACGTGGCCATTTGTAACGCCAAAAATTTTTTAAAATGTGACAAAGTAACACAAAATGTCACCAACAACCTACTAGTTAATTTTTTAGGCGTTTGGTCGTGATTCAGGAAAAAAACCACATTACACCAGCCTTTTATAACCAGTTTGTCAACGATGTATTTTTTGGCATGGAAAAAAGATAAATAGAAAAAGTCATAACAACATTTAATAGTCATCACCCAAATTTAAAGTTTACATACGAATGAGAAAAACCAAGAACACTCATCATTTTTTAGATTTATACACCATCAGACACAAAAAACTTTTTTGAATTTTATTGTCATTAAAAACCAGTCTCGTCATATTCTAAATTACTTTTGAAGAAATTTAACCAGCTTTAAACATCATACATTACAATTATTCAAAAACGAATTTCGTCAAGAGCAAAATCATACGACGTGTTTCATGTATTCAATATAGTATCAATACTGTCTGTTTGTTTTAAATATTATATTTTCAATACAAATTTTACATAAAAAAGTATTAAACTACTAATATTTTATAATATGAATTTCATAATGACGCACTTAACAAAAATGTATAAAATACACAGTAGATATGCAGGATGTTTGAACTGCTCAAAGTTCACGATATTTTTTTAACTAACCTTTTACACATATATTTTCCTATACTGTAAAGTAAATTTAAAGGGCCATTCTATACACCCCTTCACTTTTCTAAGCGCCACTTAAAATAAGGTAAAATTCTTGTTAAGGCAATGTCTCCGTTATTTTAATTAGGTCAAATATTGAATTGCCCCCTTTTACTCCCCTCTGCTCGTTCTTAGCACTCATTATTTCCAAGACCTTCCAGCCCTCCTCGTTACAAAAAAAATTCGTTTAGATGGTCCATAAAATGATAGGGTCAAATTTTTTAAAGCACCTCCCTCGGCTTTCTCAATTCCGTTATACCTCTTGCTACCCCTTAGGCCCCATTTATAGTGACTGCAGCAGTCGACGGCAAAGGTTGGTAAAGGTAGGGAAAAGTTAGAGATATGTAGGCCACTAGCTGTTGCTTTCGTTTTCTTACTTTTCGTTTATGTTGCTAATATATTTAAATATTTCTCTCCATTTACCACCAAACGAGAATACAGTACATAATTAAGGAAACCAAGTAGAAGATGAACACTACTCTTTTACTTTCTCGTCTCGCATTCGACTATTATTTTTCGTTCGATTACTATTAAGCTCCGACAGAGATAATAAAACGTATTCTCACAACTAGGAGAATTCATAAGATTTATCATAATCAACAAGAAAGATACGACTCACAACAGTCACGACACACACACACACACACACACACACACACACACACGCGCGTGTGTGTATCTACCTATATTATATAGTTATATCGGTAAGATGACAAAATAAGATAAAAACCCGTTATTTTCTCCCTTATTTTGGCTTATCGCAGTTTTTTTCACCCCCCCCTCCCACAGCCCCACACACCACCGTGCAGTTTTTCGTGATCCCTCACCACCCCCACACTATTTTTGGGAAACCTGATAGGGATAATACAGTTTTTTTCGGACCTTGAAGTGTATACAGACTTGCACGTGTCGTATATCGATTACTCTATTATTTTTAATCGGCTTCATAATTAAATTACTTTAAAACAAAACGATCTTACCGACATGATTCATCTCATCGTCAAGAAGAAATTTAAAGTCATAATTGATTTATAGGGGGTCGTTGCGCAAAGTCTCATTATGTTAATATATCAAGCACCCGTAGCATCTAAGGACTTCGACACTTTTTCTCACTCGGTAGCTAGTAAAGCTTATGAGCAAGCTCCTTATCTCTTTCGTTCTCCGGGAATCGGTTTCTCTAATGTTCACTAGAGCTACTTTTGGCTTTTTTTCGGTGGCTCTTAGCATCGTCACTATTTTTCTCTGAGATGAGCATCCAAAGATTTGCTGACTGTGAATTTCCACAGTTTCACACATGCACAGTCCTATACCTACAAATTTTTCTATACATGCATGTATTGATCTCTACCTCTAAAGTAAGGTGATCAGAGTGCGGCCTCCACCGAAAAAACCGAAGAACATACATTTCTACTTTATTGACTGAATGTTTGCACAATAGCACAGTGATATACACAAGATGATACATAAAAACCAAAGTTTTATACATAATTGTAGTAGCTAAATGAATTGACAACAAGAAAAAAAGTATCTGCGTTTATTTAAGAACATTAATTGTAAAATAAATATGTTGCACTAATTTTTGGCTAGTTAAAATTATGTCGAATGTTATCATTTTTACGAGCTACCCTAAATAAAAAAAGGCACTCTATGACCTATGGTGCCCAAGAAAATGCTATTTTTCAGAGGTGGTACATTTTTGAAAAGGATAGAGGAATATCTGCACGCCTCCGTATAGCGGTAGTGACGTCGACACATGCAAATCCTCTATTATCGATGCGAAAATCACTGCTATTTGCCGTTATGCAATTTATTTATTAGGAAGATAAGCAATCTACGTTGACACTGTAAAAATGGGTTCTGTATTTCAAGTATGACCCCCTTTTTTCTCGCTTTTTCCGATCCTTTCATTGTACGGTCTTGGCTAGACTGTTGACTAAGGCATCTCTATCCTTCACTCCTCTAACCATGAAAAGATCTTTATTGGTTTTGGTGACTTCTTTGACTGTGATTTTAGCTGTTTGCCATTTTAATATCTGTTCTAACCTTTTTCAGGACCTCAACGAAGCTTACTGCCGTCCACGGTTGTCTTAAGAATAATCTCCCGGTTCACACTGGCATTTTTCTTTTTTTTAAAGTTAGGTTAGGAAACTTCTTTGGAGCTTTGAAGTTTCTGTGTCGCTCACCTGCCAGCACACTTTTAACGTACCTGTATTTAATCGAGGGTGTGATGTTTTTTTTTTTTTATTGATCTGTACTTNTAATATACTATTATACATAGTATAGTAATATACTATGATAACCTATATACTCATGTGGTATTTGGAAATTTTTTTCGTGTTTTGAAAATTCTTTTTTGTTCTTTTTTCAATATTCTTGTTATATGCAGCGATAGATAAAACAGGGCACAGTTACATGGCTCATAGCTTTAGTAACTAAGCCTTGACACGGAGGTACACTTATTTGCGTATTACACCGGGCACCAAAATAGGTGAGTGTATTAAACTCAAGCAAAGTGCATTACCATCCTTGCTTTATCCAGTCCACGTATTCCGAACAAACTTATTCTATTGATTCTCATAATTTACGTGTTCGGGGCTTACTGTTGTGAACTCTAGTCTACTGTCTGTATTACACATACTTATGGCAGAATTTTAGGATACGTGCCAAATAGATTTCGAGAACTCTCAAAAGGTTTTGTTTTATCAAACATAAGAAGAAAGAAGTATTCCCGTAGGACAGTCATGTAATGTGTGTGCTAAGTAGAAGAGTTTTTATTGTGGATATAAGTGATTAATAAATATCGGCAAGTAAGTATTGTGTATTTTCTTGGTGCTCGTATCATACAGTTGCTGCCGATAGGTTCAAAAATTATTCAAAATATCGTAGGCAACTTAACAATTCACATTTATTGCATAGAGAGTAAACGTTTTTATCAGTCTATTAAATTTAGAAAAGTACATTTATTCTTTGATTTTGTAAATGCTAAAAGTTAAAGAGCTACAATCACGAGTAAAAAAGAACCTTAACCGTAACGTTATCCTGGTAAAACATTACTTGTAATGACAATTAGTTTCGTCATAACCTTACTTGTGCACTTTTGGGCTTACGGAAACGTATGTAACTTAAATAAATATAAGTATACTTTAAATATTTGCAGTTTAACGACTAAATTACAGTATCCTCTTCGATTCCATTTGTATTTCTTACACATCGATATTTTGTAAATGAGAAAAAATATGAGCTAAGCAGAATCGCTGTTGAATCTGTTTATAGATTTTCATTTTAGTGATTACGATTTGCACTTTGTGTGACTTCGCACTGAAAATGTTTGAGCTTACGTTGATATTAGCTGCAGTATGTACTATTTGTATGTAAGAAATTTTAACTTTTGTTGATTTAAGTCAAAGCTGCATCTCATCGAAATACCTTAGAACTCCTTATATCGATGTTGAGCCCTTATAGAAAAATTGTATTTTTTATAAACTTAAATGATCAATAAATAATTCTATTAATCAACAGTTTGATGTGTCTTTTAACGAAAAAAATTGCAAATGCTCAATAAAAATGCTTTAAGAAATAAAATGAATCAGGACAAAATTTGTTGCAATCATTTTTAATTACATAACGAAAAGTAACATCTCATGCCTATGGAATGAAACTTAAATGTTTATAAATAGTTTGAGAAAATTCAGTATATCATTAAAATTTTTTGATCCACTGACTACTTCATTCCAATGATTTATTGAACAGCTATTTTCACGTGATGAAATAAGTTTATGAACGAAACTGGTAATTAGAAAAACTAAGCAAGCACAACTTTATTTCGATGACATGCGTATAATGAGGGAAAAATAAATGTAAGAATAAGATAATATTACGATAAAGATTTTTAGTTGAAACTGTGTTCTCTTAATTTGCATTCAGTTAATACTGTTATTAACGTAAATAACATGAAAATTGATTATTAATTAACATATACCGAAGTGAGATAGTCTGTGAATTAGTCGGTATATTAACTTGATATGATATACTGAATGGGCGTTCACAATTGATGTTTTTATTACCTATGTGACACTGTCTTTCATTTCGTATACGTCAATAATTGTGGGGAAACTTTTAAATTTCTCTTACAAATAGAATGCCAAGCTACCCAACCAACCAAAAAAGTAGACAGAAAAAAGTTTAAAAAGGACGTCCCCCTACAGCGAAGGAGAATACTGGTAAAGGAGGACGACCAGGTATGGAAACAGAAAAGGCCAGTTCGAGCACCTTATATAGCGTTTTACTGCGATATTGTATTCACTTACTCTATGATACAAAAAGAGATGAAGAATTGCCTTGTATTACCCTATGATGTACGTACAGAAGTTGAAATTTGCGTTTCTCTCCAGAATATTTTAAATAAAACAGCGCAACAACTATGTTCTGCAGTAGCAACTTCTTAAATCAAACAGGACTTACAACACTTGCAGCTAACAGTGACACTTGGATTTGATAGCTCTGCTGGTCATTGTAACCCACAGCAAGGCTATACCGATTCAAATGTAATTAATCAATATCTTCTGCAATCTTCGTTTGTTTCTAGTATGCTCATTGTTCAAATACAAAGTAGATTTAATGGTAAGCAAATTGACTGTTTATCGTTAGTATCGTGTGCACAGTGAAATATGTGTCATAAAAAATTTTATGATTTAAAGAAGGCCTTATTTAGAGTAATTTTAGTTGGGAATATGAATATTTCTACACAAGTAGTAAATTTTATATAATCGATAATATCTGCGTGAACAATCCAAAATATTTTATACGAGAAAAAATTCTTGGGTCTTCAAAACTATACTCGTATCTTAATATCTGCCTTATCACTTTGTCATTTCATCTCTTCGAATATATGTTTTATACTATTCTAAGTGAGGGCAACGTCTAATCATTGGGCGTCCTTAATACATTATGATGCTTGGTCAATAAAAACCGCTGTCTCAGCACAAAATTCAGGAATTATCGTAGAGATTATTTTGGTAATATAAATACTAAATTATTTTGTTACAGCTAACTGCACATGGAAGAATCCGAGCCCACAGAGTTATAGATTCTGTAGACCAGTACGAGTTGCATTAGAGAAGGAAACGCTGGAGTCTATACTTACAGAGTATAATCGTTTAAACCGTGAAATATCCACACTTACATCATATGCATTTCAGTTAGATAATGGACAAGAAGCAGAAGTGTCATTTAAAGTTTTTGTTACATTACTAGACGGAAAATATGTAAACGCAATTGTAGGAAACAAAGCTACATGCAGATGCAATATTTGCTTTAGCACTAATTCTCAATTCGATAAAGATGTATCAACCGATTTTTATCCCATCGATGAATCATTTATGGAGCTTGGCCTTGGTCTTCTACATGCTCAAATAAAAGCTTTTGAAAATCTTACCCACATATCATACAGAGTTCCTTCGCAAACATGGACGATTAAAGCTAATATTAAAGGTAAATATAAATAGAAAAACTCTTCTTTTCACTAGCCCGTAGCACATGCGGTGACTGTAGTTAATGTGTATCTTTCGTGTGTAATAAGGTATAAAATAATAAGGCAATCATCAACCATCACACAACCCGGGGCGCATACTGGTAGCTTGAATTATCAATAATAAATACAATGATAACGCAAGCGCCAATCACTATACAATCTTATGCACTTACTGATCATTTACTTTATTTATAAAAAATAAAAAGAAAATAAAGCAAGCGACAATCGCGTCAAAACTGGGGGCATTTACTGATCACATTACTTATTCATGAGGCATAAAATAATGACGCAATTGCCAATCACCACGCAACCTAAGGCAAATATTGGTCGCTTTATTTATTTTTAAAAAATACAATAATAACGCAAGTGCTAATCACCACACAACCCAGGCACTTACTGGTTGCTTTATTTATTAATAATGCATAAAATAATAACACAAATGACAATCACAGCACAACCCGGGGCACTTACTGGTCACTATATTTATTTATAATAAAGACAATTATAACGCAAGCGCCAATCACTACAAAACCGGAGGCGCTTACTGGTCACTTAAATTATTGATGATGAATATAACAAAAAGACAAGTACCAATCACCACACTACCCGGGGAGCTTACTGGTCGCTTTTTTTTAAATAAATAGAATAATAACACAAGTGCCCATAACAACACAACCCTGGCGCTTACTCACCACTTTATCTATTTATAACAATTACAATAATAACAGAAGCGCTGATTACCATACATTTCTATGCGCTTACTCGTCATTTACATAATTTATAAAAAAAGTTTTTTTAAATGCAAGCGCCCATCTTCACACACCCAGGAGCACTAACTAGTCATTTTATTAATTAATACGCCATGAAATAATAAGACAGGCTCCAATAACTACTCATCTAGGAGCCCTCACTGATCACTTTATTTTATTTTAAATAACAATAACAACAACATTTGAGCCAACCACCCCACAAACCGGGGCTTTTTCTAGTCACTCACTTCATTTATAGTAAATAAAATAATAACAAAAGTGCCAATCACCACACAACTCGGAGCGCATACTAGTTGCTTTAATTTTTTATAATAATCATGACAATAACGCAAGCGCTAATTACCACATAACCCAGGGCGCTTACTAATCTCCTCATTTATTGATAATACATAAAATAATAACGTCATCATTAATTACCACTTAACACGGGGCCCTTACTAGTTGGTTTACATATTTATAATAAATTTAATAAAAGAGTAAGCACCTATTACAACACAAGCCAGGATACTTTTTGGTCACCTTATTTAAATGTAATAAATACAATTATAACGCAAACGACAATCACCACAAAGACCGGGGCTCTTACTGGTCACTTGATTTATATTTGATAAACATAACAATAATGCAAGCGCCAACAACTACATAACCCGGGGCAAGTATTGGTCACTTAGATTATTTATAGTAAATGTAACGATAACCCAAGCACCGGTTACCACACAAGCCGCAACAATTACTAATCGTTTCAATTATTTATAATCTATACAACAAAAAGACAAGCACCAATCACCACACAACCGGTGGGGCTTACTGGTCGCTTTATTCATTTACAATAAATACAATAATAACGCAAGTGCCAATCACCACACAACGCGGGACACTTACCAATTACTTTATTTATTCATGAGGCATAAAATAATACGGCAATCGCCAATCATAACAGAACCTGGGGCGCATACTGGTCACTTTAGTTATTCATAATAAATATAACAACAAAGCAAGCGCCAAACAACATACAACCCGGGGCTCTTACTGGTCACTTGATTTATATATAATAAATATAACAATAGCTCTAGCGTCAATCACGACATAATTCGGAACGCTTACTGGTCACTTTAATTATTCATAATGTATAGTATAACAATGAGACAAGTGCTAACTACCACACAACCCGAGGGGCTTAGTGGTTGCTTTATTTATTCATAATAAATACAATAACAACGCAAGCGTAAATTATCACACAATTCTAATTATTAAAAATTGTGTAAGCGACAAGGAACTGTACTGGGTTGTCTGGTGATTGTCGCATGCATTATTATTTCATGCCTTAGTAATAATCAAAGCGACTAGTAAGCGTCTTAGGTTGTGTGATATTTAGCGCTTGTGTTATTATTCTATTTACTATAAATCAAGTAAGCGACCAGAAAGCGTTCCGAGTTGTGTAATGATGAGCTCTAGTGATGTTGTTATTTTTATCATGACTTATCAAAGAGACCAGTAAGCACTCTGGGTTATGTCGTGATTGTCGCTAGCGTTATTATTTCATGGATTATCAATAATTAAAGCGACCAGCAAGTGCCCAAGGTTGCGTGGTAATTGGCGCTTGCCTATTTGTTGTATTTTTTATAAATAATTAAAGCTATCAATAAGCTTTTCGGGTTGTGTGCTGATTGTCGCTTGCGTTATCATTTCATGCCTCATTAATAAATAAAGCGACTAGTAAGTGTCCCAGGTTGTGTGGTGCTTGGCGCTTCCCTATTTGTTGTATTTTTTATGAATAATCTAAGCTACCAGTAAGCTCTTCAGGTTGTGTGATAATTTGCGCTTGTGCTATGGTTTTATTTAATATCAATTGAGTAAGCGACCAGGAAGCGTTCCAGATTTTATGGTACTTGGCACAAGTGTTCTTATATTTATTATAAATGTTTGAAAATACCAGTAAGCACTATGGATTGTGTGGTAATTGGCGCTTGCGTTATTGTTATATTTATTTTAAATAAATAAAGCGACCAGTAAGCGCCATGGGTTGTGAGGTGATTTGTGCTTGCGTTATTTGTTTATTTACTATAAATAATTAAAGCGACCAGTAAGCACCTCAGGTTGTGTTGTAATTGGCACTTGCGCTGTTGTTTTATTTATTATAAATTAAGTAAGCAACCAATAAGTACCTTAGATAGTGTGATGACTTGCGCTAGCGTTATTATTGCATTTCTTATAAATAACTAAAGCGACTAGTAACCACTCCGCGTTATGTGGTGATTGGCGCTTATGTTATTATTTTATTTATTATTAATTGAGCAAGCGACCAGTAAGCATCCTGGGTTGTGTGGGGATTGACACTTGCGTTGGTATTGTATTTATCATGAATTAAGTAAGCGGCTAGTGAGCGACCCAGGTTGTAAGGAAATTGGCGCTTGCTTTGTTATTTTGTTTGTTATAAATTAAGTAAGCGACTAGGAAGCGTCTCAGAATGTGTGGCGATTTTCACTCAAGTTGTTGCTATATTCACCATAAATAATTGAAGCGGCTAGTAAGCACCCCACGTTATGTTTTTTTATGTCGTAAAAGGCACTTGTATTATTATTTTGATTAATATAAGTTGAATAAGTGGCCCGTATGCACCCTAAGTTGTATGGAGATTGGTGCTTGCGATATTTTTTTATTTATTATCAATGAAGTAAGCGACCAGGAAGCGCCCTGGGTTGTGTGATAATAGGCACTTGTGTTGTTATATTTATTTTGAATGAATAAAGCTACCAGAAAGTGCCCCGGTTTGTATGGTAAGTGGTACTTGCATTATTGTTATATTTATTTTAAATATATACATCAATAAGTAAGCGCCCTGGAGTGTGTGGTGATTGGAGCTCTCGTTATGATTAAATATGTTTTATTGATTCTCAAAGCTCTTAAGACTGCTGATCGGTACGTTGGTTTATTGGGTTACATCGTTGATGCTTTTGGGTTATATTACTTCATTAAGAGCGTGTTTTTTTTATTTATAATACTGAATTCTTTAAATTACTTGTTAATGTGTATTTCTTATTTATAATGCGAATGTACACATTAAAAGATACAGGGTAAAAAGTGCTGTAAAATAGAAAAATTAGTATAATAATTTCTTTTCTAATGATAGTTTAACTTTTTTGAGTTTGAACACCTTCCAATTTTTGATAGCTTTAAAAATAAAGTTAAACTTTTTTCAAAGCGCTTTGATTTTGGTTGCAGGCAACTCTGTATGACCTTTTCAATAATAGTTATGATCAAAATGTTAAAAAAATAATAAAATTCATTTTTTATGTACGATGACCAAATTAATTAAAAAATTCTATTACTTTACATTAAATGGTTAATTTTTTACATTATATTTCAACGTTACTAAGTCGATTGCGTTGAGGTCTTGGAGAAAATAAATAAAAGCAATAAATTGTTGAAGTGAACAAAATCCTATTTTGGTAAAATTGAATACATTTACAATTAATCCTGATAATGCATATTATAGAATCGTGCTGTTCTTTGGTAGCGCAAAACCAATAAGGTGAATTTTTGATAGGACAATCTTAATGACGCTACTTTATATAAGGTGACTTAATGTTATTTTACTTTTTCGCAGTGTCAAGGGAATGGTGTTGGTTTTCGATAAGACGAAATGAATGGAGCTAGGTTTTGCGACTAGATTATGAATCATGCTGTTTTTCGTCAGAGCATGATAAAGAGTGTTAATTTTGAATTCCATAAAGTTAATCAAGCTGATTCTCACAACGGGATTATTAATCATGCCAATTTTCACAATTGCTTTTGAATCGTGTGGATCTTCGGATCTTCGTGAATCATGCTAATTTCCGTAGGGGCCATCGAAATGGTAATACACCTAAATAGATAGCTATTGATAGAGTGTACATAGTGTCAGGACAAATATTTAGCACACGGACTTAAACGCGTGCTCGTAGGCAGGAACCAGGGTTAGCAACTAATAGCCAATAGTTTTAAATATTACAGGGTTAATACATTTTTGAATGGAATTTCTTTTTCTTTTATATAAGTGCCTTTTCTATCAGGGGGGTCCTACTATTAATGTTTTATAGAATAATCACAGGAAAACAAAGAGCTCCAGAAGAAACACGAGAATTGGCAGCAGTTCAGATCACGCCAATAGTACTAGTACAAGCAGAGAGGTGACTGCAACCCTCTAGACGAGCAATAGAGTTGCCGTTGGCCATGGCACACGATTGCAATTCGCGAGAAAACAAGTATGAGCACCGGGAGTTGCTCAACTGTATCGGGGGGCTCAGTCCGTAAGATGAGACTCGGAAAATTTTTTGTCTCAGAAATATGTTAATTAAGAAAAAAAAATAAAAATAAAAAAAATAACTATCGTCGATTGCGATATATGGTGATGGTAGCTATAATAATAATAATAATAATAATAATAATAATAATAATAATAATAATAATAATAATAATATTCATTATAAGAATTATAGTAACAATAATAAAAATTATGAGCAGACGACAGAAAGCACCAAGAGACGCTCGACTGTACTAAGGGGTGCAGTCAGTAGGACGAAGACAACGAAGAATTTTCTTTTTTCCTAAATACGCAATGACCGTAAAGTCGTGTTAAGTTTAATTATATACGAAAATATGTTGATCCCAACACATGAAATAAATTGATACAAAAGTAAGTAGGTATAAGCGCCAAGAGTCGCTCGACTGTATCAAGGGGTGCAGTCCGTAGGACAAAGACAAGAAAGAATTTTCTTTTCTCTTAATTACTGATGGTAAAAAATTCGTATGGAATTTTTTTTTGTAAAATAAACAAGTGATAAATAGGCATATGTGAAATTAGAAAAATATACAGGCTGGCGTGCACGTGTATGTGTCTGACTAGGTCCGCAAAAGTTAAAAAGAATGTCAGTAACATTCTACAAAAATAGTGTGGTGGGACGTGGGGGTGGGCAGTAGGGGTGAAGAAAAATTTGGCGTAGGACGCTAAGGGGTATGTAGGAGGCACTGAAAGGCTGTTGTGGAAGTAGTAGGGGGTTTAATGAAAGAGGGAGCTAAAGAGCATTAAAGTATATTACTTTTCTTGTAGGGGGGAGGGAGTTGGAGGCCTAACAGGGTGTGTAAGATAGGTTGCAAGAGATTTGTCGAAGGCTGTGTTAGACTTAGTAAGATTTATGTAGGTAGATGCATATATATACGTATATATGTGTTTGGGGGGTTCCCCCCTTCCTACTTCGCTCATCTACACCTTTAATGCATTATAATTCTTAACACAATCCCTGAGGTAGCAGGCATAAGGTCATAAATAAAAAAAAATTTTTTTTATTGAAAAACATGAATTATATAAGTAAAAATTACAATAACAAAGATGAATAAGTACCTCTTACATACGTTATGTATAGTTGTTATAAAAAAAAAATTAGCTTTAGTTAATCTGTGGTAAAAAATAAAGGACGGTTTATACTAGAAATAAATGAAATATAATTATTCACCTTAATAAAANAAAATTCACAGTAAATGTGAAATTAAACAAATTTGTACAAAATATGGAAAAAGATTTTGAAGATTAGAAAATTTAAAAAGACATAAAAAAATTAGTTGTGTTATTATTCAACATTTTATTATTTAGTAGAATGGCCAGTAAGTGCCCTGAGTCATTGGGTAATGGGCGCTGGTGTTATTATTCAACATTTTATTATTCATTAGAATGGCAAGTAAGCGCTTACTCGCCACTCTAATAAACAAAAATATGTTGAATAATAACACAAGCGCCTATAACCCGATAATCCGGGGCGCTTACTGGCCACTCTTATGACATCTAAAGACATGAAGAGAATGTAATAAGAAAAATCACAATTTTCATATTCATAGCGTATAAATTTTTCAAAATAAATTTATTTATTTTTCTTTACTACTACGGGATGTTATTCTAAAAAATTTTTTCTGTCATACAATTTTAAAACTTCCTAAAAATATATCTTATGTACTGTCATAGAATGTCTTTTTAAAAATGTATTGTGTACTACGCTCGAATTAAAGAGCATAATTAAATCAACAACCCAACAAAATTCAATCATCCCCTTTAACTCCCAAGAGGTGTTTTAACTGCGGAGAAGGGTGGGAGATGGGGGGAGATGGGTGGGGGATGGAGGGGGATGTAATGAATTATTAAAACAGCAAAAAAATAAACGACTAACAAAGTAATTTAAGGAGGACGGGTGAGGAATGGAGGGGGGGTTAAGGGATAAGTCCCCTAAAAATAACTTTATAATATAGGAAGATAAATGTTTTGGGTTGTTGATTTAATTGCACCTTTTAATTCGAGCGTAGTACACGTTACCTTTTTAAGAAAACTTTACATTGTATGACAGTATATAAGATATATTTTTGAGAAGTCTTAAAATTGTATGGCAGTAAAATTTTTTAGAATAATATCCAATTAACGGTAAAAGTATTTGTACTGGTATTCAAAGCGATTCTGGGTTTGAAATCTCCCTTACTTTATTTTTGACAGGTTACTGTTTCTGCCTTTAAATTATATTTTAATATTTTTGTTATATGTAGTTTAGTGACATTCCTCAAACCATCAAATANTTCAATATATTGATGAGTACACACTGACATTTAATCGTTCGTTCCAAATCGTTTAATCTGTATTTTGAAAATAGTAAGAAAATTATTTAACGAATATTACTACAATGGTTGATGATTATTGACACAGTGATAAAATTCTTTATTTACTATTTTACGAACTATACTACAATACTTTTTTAATGCATCTTTTTTTGAAAATGTTTTTCCGCAATATTTACAAATTTCATTGTGCTCCGAATTATGTACATGTTAATGACACTACGAATGAATTGCTCTTTTAAATTTTCGGTCACAGATAAGCAAACATATAACTTTACCGTACATATGCTCTCTTACGTGGCGTATAAAATGTTTCTTTTTATAACTATATTGCATACACTACATTCGAAAAACTTGCTATGTTTTATTTTGATGAATTTTGAATTTTTTCGTAGGTCCAAAAATATATGGGCAATATTCACACTTAAGGGAGCTAACTAACCTAAATTTATTGAATAAATAGCTGGAACTTTGAATTTTTTTCTCTTAATATTATTATTACAAGAAAACATTTTTACTGACTAATCTCATTACAAAGAGCGCCCTTGTATTTTTCCTGAAACTATCTTGAATATATATTTAAAACGGGCTTGTTTTTATTCTTTTTTTTTATCCATTCTACCTTACAATATAGGAGGATATGTATGTAAAAGAATGCAGGAAATGCTATTAATCAATGATTAATTTAAAAGAAACCAATAATGTTGTAAAAGAACATATTAAAACTTTGACACAGATTATAAAATAAATTTCAGTAGCCAAAAAGTACAAAAATTTACATCGAGTTACATACGTAGATAAGAATACCAAATCATAAAGTAAATTTTTTACAAAAAATGGTCACAAAAACATACATACATAAAACCACTAATATCAGAATGTAGTGCTATTGAAGTTTCAATCTCGAAACTTCCAAAAAATTTTGATTTATGTTTGTACCCTAAGCAATTACCCGAGAACTATCCTAAGAAAATATTTTTAAGTTAACTATCTTATTTGATTGATTAGATGGTAAGTCAATTATTGTTTTCTGTACAAGATTTTGGCTGGAGAACTGCGGTTACATTAAAAATTACTTAACGAAAAATGAAATACTTACTACGTTTTAATATTATGGATACAGACTTCTCTCATAAATCAAATTACAAAAATTTTAGTTTATCATGATATAGGGGACAATTGACTTAACAATTATTTATACTTTCTTGAATCGCACTTGAATACATTCGTTTGAACCCTTGCAGATATAAACAGAGAAGTTTGAAAAATAAGTTTCATCAAGGGTTGTTAAATGCCATCACTAATAAAGCATCGATTATTTCTAAAAATTTTAAAACGAAAAAAACTAAAAATTTCTTCGTACTGCGATCCAAATACATCAAAAGTCCACGATATTAGCAAAAAGACTATCAGAATGCAATAGTTATAATAAGAAAATACGGTAGACGAGAAATGTTTATAAAAGTAACATGTTATTAGGAATAAAAAAATTTATCTATTAAGTTCTATCCAAATTTTCGAAAAAATACGAAACCAAATGATATTCAACATATTACAGTTAGATTATTTCATTTTTAATTACGAACGATTTCAGGTGATATTAAAAATGACAATTTTAGTGAAATATTGGCATACGTCTATACAATTAAACTCCAGGAAAATGGTTTACCTCAGGCGAACATTTTAATAACTTCATATTCTGTTAAAAAAAACATTACGCCTGAAAAAATTGATGGACTAATTTCGGCTAAAATTTCTTCAGGTAATATGAAACTTAAAAATTAATTATTAAACACATGCTCACAGTTCCCACACAAAACACAGTCCTCATGTGATTTTTTCTAATCAAAAGTGTATAAAAAATTTCCCTAAATCTTTTGCAAATGTACTACATTTTAAACTATATCCCAAATAAACGGTTAACAGTAGTATAAAAGAACAAATAACATATCTGCCAATTATATTACCAAAACTTGAAAAAAAGATTGAATCTTGGAAGATAACTCTGTGGTCATACCTTATACTACATTTATAAAGGTAGTAACAGAGCGTACATAAAAATTCAAAAATTAAAAGACAAAGAAACATAGATATTTCGTGACATAAATAGTTTTACTGATGCAAGATGCGTGGGTACAATCAAAGCAGCTTGGAGACTACAAAACTTTTTAATTTGTGTTAGAAGCAATACAGTAGTAAATTAATCTGTCTACCTGGGAAACAAAAAAAAACTTGTGTTCAATAAAAACAATTTTGAAAATAGTATTAAACTAACAAACGTAACCAACAGCTTAAATATAATAAAACAAACATAATTATTCGGCAAAACGAATAAAGTATGTGAACATTTCATATTATTTAATTTTTAATAACTAACTCAAAATTTGCGGAAACAGGGAATGTGTAAACAAAAATATTGCAATAACTAGACTAAACGAAATACCTTCAAAAAATCATAAGCAGTTTTTTAAAACTTATTTTAAATAGAATGAATACTGCATCATCCTTCGAAGATATTTAAACATATGAAAAAATAAAATACAAGACGTTAAAAGATGCTGCAACCGTCATGGGTTTTATCGAATATGATTCTCTAGTCGACAATACTTCCGAAGAAGAAATTACTTTAAGGTTTTCTAATTAATTAAAAGAATTTTGTGCGTGGTTTTTTAGTCCAGAAAAAGTTCAAAGTTATCAAATACAAAGTGAATACAAAAAAATACTACAGAAGATTTAGTTGACAATAGAGGTAGTCGCACTATTATTTGGCATAATAATTAAATTTTACAATAAAAAGATTACTTATGTAAATGTTTTAACCCACCTATTTCAAAACGAATTGAAGATACACAAAATTATATGGATAGAGCGATATTTATTAGTAAAAAAATTTTCAACTCACTGTATGTATAATAATAATAA